>JAULLF010333907.1:0-11299 GCA_035668175.1 Sarracenia flava
TTACGTTCAACTACACCATTTTGTTGAGGGGTCCTAGGTGCGGAGAAGTTGTATGCAATTCCGTGTTCATCACAAAACTTTTCTATATCTTCATTCTCAAATTCTCTACCATGATCACTCCTAATGTTAGTTATGGTATGTCCTTTTTCGTTTTGGATCCTACGGCAAAGTTTAGCAAGGTGTTTGTGTGCTTCATTTTTGTGAGCAAGAAATAATACCCAAGTAAATCTAGTATAATCATCAACAATCACAAATACATGCAACTTGCCTTTTAGACTTGTCACTCTAGTAGGACCAAAAAGGTCCATATGAAGAAGCCAATGTGTCTATAGAAGTTTGGTGTAGCAAAAGTTGGTACCCAGTTCATATTGGGTCCATATAGGTTAGGATAATGGTGCATGTGTGGTGTGTAGGCATGCATGTAAGGAAAATAGGAGCCAATGTGTCTATGTGCAATGGGATGAGGCCTTGGATAAGGTCTATGAACCTGTTTTCTGTTTGGTGGTCGAAAGTGTGTGAAAGCCTTATGTGGCCTTGTGTTGACTTGTTTTGGTCTTTTAGGTATCTTGGATAGAGATTCACCTTTTTAACCCAAACCTTGTTGGTAGGTTTCTTTCCTTTTAATCTAGCATTACAAGAATGAATAATGTGACCCTTCTTACCATAGAAATCGCATTTTAAACTTTTTGGCATAGATGCTTTAACAAAGGGATTTTTCAAAATAGTTTTATTTTCATGTGGGTTAAAACCCAAACCTTCTTTGTTAAATTTGCATTTAGTACCTAGAATCATATCTAAGTTTTTCTCCCCTTGGGTGAACTTAGTTATGATTTTTTTTAAATCTTCTACTTTTAGTTTTAGAGAGGCATTTTCATTTAGCAAAATACTTTCTGTTTTGCTGTCATGTTTATCATGTTCCAAAACTTTGATTTTTGAGTTTAAATCTATGATTTCATTTTTAAGGGACTTATTTTTCATTTTTGTATCTTTGAGGGCCCTTAAAGCATCTACAAGAGCTTCTGAGAGTTCCTCAATAGATGGTATTTGATCTTCACTATCACTATAGTTAGAAATAGTTACCTCACTGTCATTTGCCATGAGGCAAGGATTGGAACTATCATCACCGGTGGATTCTCCTTCATATCCACTTGATTCTTTTTCCCTTTTTCTTTCAAACATTTCTTGAAGTTTCTCCCAAATCTTCTTTGCATTATCACAGTCTAAAATTTTATTAAAAATATCAAGTGAAAGAGTTGAGTGTAGAAAATATATAACTTTGGCATTAGTTTGTAACATATCCCAATCATTTTTAGTGTACAAATTTTCTGATTTGGGGATTGATTTTCCATTTTTCAAAGAGCTGGGAACTAAGGGTCCGCTAGTGATAACTCTCCACGCTGCCATATCTTGTGATTGTACAAAATATGTCATTTGAGTTTTTGAATAAGCATAATCAGAACCATCAAAGAGAGGATGTCTATAAACGTATTAACTATTGGTCAAAGTGCAACTCATGTATGTGTTTGTCATGGATCTTTAACTCTACGAAATGTTAAGCCTAATAGCAGAGCACTACTCTGATACCAATTGTTATCCCAAATATCAACCTAAAGGGGGGTGAATAGGTTGATTAGCAAACTTTTTATCTTTTTCAAAAACTTTTTCTTTAATTAATAAAAAGCACACAAGTGATTAAAAGAAAATACTGTAAAGTAAGAGATAAGTGAGAAGAGATACTATATAGAGATTTATAGTGGTTCGGTCCTCTTGACCTACGTTTACTCCCCAAGAACCTTGGGAATTTCAAATCCACTATGGGCGATTCTTCAATGGGTGAATCAAAACCTTATACAAGAAGGGATCCTTTACAAAGGGTGAAACGTAACCCTATTCTTTTGAGGCAAAGCGAAGCCTTACAGAGATGATTGATGTTTGGTGGGAGTAATTGAAGTCTCCTTAATGAGAGAATATATAATTCAATGCTCACTTACAATTCACTCATTCTCAGAAATAAATGGATAATAAATGTTCTTGAGAGTGTGAACAACGAGAGAGAATAAATGCACAGCAGAGAGAGAAATGAGTATATCAGTAAATGGTGAATGCTCAATACATATGTGGTATGAGTATTGAATGCAACGGTGAAAGCTTGTAATCTCTTGTTCCCTGGTTCTCTAGTTCTCTAGTTCTCTAGTAGTTGTATCTTCAAAATTGATGACTTATATAGTGTCTTCAAAATCAGAACGTTGGAGTGCATTTAATGCTCCAAGGAGTTACCGTTGAGCAGCATACATTTTGAAAAGCCCGTCGAATAGGTCGATCATTATTTAAGAAAGGTCAACCTTTTTGATGCTGTCTTGAATAGGTCGATCTTCTTGCTGAATAGATCAATCTTTGTTGAAATTGCTAAAGGAGAAAGGTCGATCTTTCTTTGGCATAGGTCGATCTTTTTCTCATAAAGGTCGACCTTTTTGAATGGTCGAGGAGAGAGGAAAAGCTCGGTAAATATATATCGACCTTTTTCTAAAATAAGTTGACCTTTTCTTGGTTGTCACAAATAGATCTATCTTTTGCCTAAAAAGGTCGATCGTTTGAAATAAAAGCCTTTAAGTTTGAATTGAGTTTCCTCTTTAAGAAATGACAAATAGATCGATATTTTTCGTGAAAAGTTCGATCTTTTTCATGTAGTTGAAAGAAGCTGAATTCTCAGAGAAATGTCTATCTTTTATGATCGATCTTTTTCTTCCCTTACAAAATAGGTCGATCTTTTTCATGCAAAGATCAATCTTTCTCATGAAAATGTCGATCTTTCTCATGAAAAGATCAATCTCTTTGAGACGTTAAAAACAATTTCAGAGCTTGAATTTCTCAAGGCCATATTCAAAGGAGTTTTAAATAAAGTCTTTTGCTATGAAATATTATAAGATTAATAGTTCACAGGGATGGGAATTGGGTACCTTAAAGTCCTGAAAATTCATTAAGATATAATCAAACATTAGTACCAAACAAATTTAATTGATTGTTATATGTCAAAACAAGGAAATAACTTGATTGAATAACCCTTTAGCTAACAAAGGTATTTGTAGATCCTCCATGGATTGTAACCTTTAATACCTTGCATTTATCCATCCATCAACCATCTCATACATACACTTTTCATCATTACACACACATTTGGCCGAGATGACTCGGAGTCATCGTTGATACAGATATCGGGAGTGGCTCTCGTGGACACTACAAGATCAAGGAAGGCGCTCTGGGAGCTGCATCAACAATACAGAGTTAGGCGTCTATAGGGTATATGGGTATAAGTCCTTTTCATGTATTTTGATAACCTTCTTGATTCGTAGTAAACATATTGGTGTGTTTGGTGCTGTAGTTTTTATCCCAAAAATTTACCCTGGGATTTTCACGTAATATCATGTGTATCTTATGGTTGTTGGTTCGTATGATATTTATTGCCTTTACATCGGTAGTGTTCAAAAACTTAACTTGTTTATCATGTTATATTAGAAAATTAATTTTTCAAATTAATTAAAATTAATGTTTAATTTATCGTCATCTAACCTATTTACCCCCTCTAGGTTAATCTAAGTTGTTCATAGCTAATTTCAGGTTATATAGTTGTTGGTAGAATGTCTAAAAGAGTTATGCCATTTGCAATATTCTTTGCTTTTCCTTTCCTTTTCATGTGAGATTTCATGGTCGCTTGACAATGTGATTAACCTTTATTTTATCAACTCGGCGAATAGTTCATCCACCTTTGATAAGCCAAAAGAATACTATCAAAGGCTAAAGTTTGATGGTTTGTTCTTTCTATTAACTTGTGTAGTTGTCATATTTGATAGTTTTTTCACTTTTATAGTGTATCATACATAATTAGAGTTTTAATAATTATTTGTGCTACATTTATTTCAACTTCTTCTTCAACTTTTTGGTCCAAAGAATGAATTCTTTCGTTGCATTTCTTCTCATAACAAGATCTCATATCTTGTAGCCCTTGAGGCTAACTCTAATAGGTCTCTAAATTACATGCCTTCAAACTTCTTTCTTAGTTCAAAATTTAACCTACTTTGAATAGTTTAACTAATTCAAATTCTGGGACATATGTGTGGCATCTATTTCTAAGTCTTTTGAATTTATTGATAAATTATCCAGTAGTTTCAGTCCAATATTGTTTTAACTTGGCCAAATCTTCCATTGTCACTTTTGATTTAGTTCTAAAGAACTAAGAATGGAATTGGTCCTCCATATCTTGCCATGTTTGGACTGAATTAGCTGGAAAGTTGATAAGCCACGTGAAGGTTGTTCTCATCATGTGGTGTGGGGATAATCTTAACTTGAGATAATCATAATTATTCCCTCATATTTCTTCACATTGAAGCAAAAACCTACCAATATGTTATATGGTAAATTGATTCACATCTCCAGACAAAAAGGCTAAACTCAAGAGTCTTGTAATTTTTAAGTAACCCTAGGTTATCTATCCATTTAGGGTATGGTTTCCTAAACATATGTCTTTCGGCCCTTCTAGAGGGGTGCATGGTCAATTACACAATTACCATTTACTGGTTGTTCTATCTGTGGTGCAGGTTGTTCAACCTCAAACTGATAAACCTCTAGAGGGGTGGGGATGTGGTCCTGCAGGTGGTCTCTCTATTGGTGGTTAGTGGTCTATAATACCATGAGCTTGACCCTTTCGTGGATCATAGGTAGGGTTATAATATACCTGCCACTATCCCACATTCGGAATTATAAGTGGTCCTGAAAACTCTGATTGAACCTCTACTTGAGGTATGCTTGAGTTTGAGATCCCATTTGGTGCATGTTCTCGAGACATTATTGGTTGCTTTGGGATTTTCGCAACCCTTTTCATCGTGGTCACAGCTTCATGATTCTTCGCACTCGGATTGGTGTATATCTTGAGAAAAATCTTATAACTCTTGCAAGGAAATCTTCCTTTAGCCTCTATTCTAGCCATTTTGACCACTAACTTGGCCAGTTTTGCTCGTTGTTGGAGCCATGTTCATGTTAACAAGAGCATAACTTCTTCATGCACTGACACTGCTTTGTCCTTTCAAGTGTTCACCATCCTTTATTGTGTCCCACCGGGTGTGCCAAAAATTTTGTTTGCCATAAAAATAAACAAAATATAATTCCTTTGGGTGAGGAATCTTAATAATTAAGTGATTGTACTGAGGTCCTTTGCCTGATTTCAAGAATTCACCAGAAGAAACAGTCGAATTTTGGGATCAAAATCAATCAAAATAGTTTTATTACTCTTGAAGGAAATTACAACTATTTACAAAATTGGGACCAAGAATAATAACTAAAGCTACGTTACAAACTACTCCTAGATAAAAGTAAAAACTCGAGCATTGACCGTGAAGATGTTTCCTTTTCCACTGCCCAATGGGCTTATTAAATACTATGGGAGCTGTAATTGTTGGTCATCATTCCTGAACTACTTATAACTTCTCCCAATCAGTTGGCAGAGATGGCCTCCTTAATTCCAGGTTGTGGGCATGCCACTTAACTGTCCAAATTAATTTATATTCCCTTTATTCTAGTAATAATTGATAATAACTTCCTTATTCGTTAGTCTTCGTGGTAGTTCCCTTTTTGCCTTTTTGTTAACACGTGTCCTTTTCAAACTCGTGTTCCTTTGCTTCCTCCAACTGCGTCATCAAAGGCTCCTAGCTTTGTTCCCCTTCAAGTGTACTAACCTTTCCTTGAAGGGCCTTCCTTAAACAACCTTGAAGGCTTTGCTTCAGAGTGCAGTTGGTTTCCTCGAATGGAACCTCATAAGGCTTCCTCGAAGGCTTGACCCTCAGGATGCCTCTCTAGCTTCCTTGAAGGGCCATGTTAATTATGGTGTAAAAAGATACCCTCTTGCTTTTACATATTGCTTATATACATCAGAGCTTGTTGATAAGGGAAGTACCCTAAAACTACTTATTAAAAGTTTTATTAAAAAAATGTTTTGAATCATCAAAAAATGTGAGATTGTTAGTCTAAGGGCTCTTGTAAATTTTGATGATTATACAATTAAATGATATTATCTATTTATTTGCTCAAAATTTTTTAAATCATATCTTTTAGCAAATGTTTGATTTGACACTTGATTGTACTTGAGTTCACACGTTGATGCAATGGGTGAACACCCTGAGCTAAAAGTGTTCACACCTCATGTAAATTGGGTTGACACCTATGGCAATTGGGTTGACACTTTGTTGCATTTGAGTTGACACTTTGGGATCTTGAGTCATCGCCTTAAAATGTAAAACATGTAGAAAATTACATTTTAGTTGACACTTTGGGATCCTAAGTCAATGCCTTAAAATGTAAAACACGTTGAAAATCTCCAAATGTTGACACTAATATTTGTAAGGGTCAACACTTCTAACTATTTGCTCGAGTTCGCAGAGAAATCTTGTAGTCTTGACACATGAATACTGTTTGTATCAACACCTAATAGTTAGGTTGGCAATGTAAAGCTCATGGGTCGATACTTCATTCCCTCATACTAATCTCAGGATGGGACAGCACCAAAAAAATCCTTTAAATTGACACCTGAAACCCTCTCGGGAATAAAACAACTTGGGTCAACACCTAAGCAACTCTCAAGTGTTGAGACCTGAAGCTTACTGGGTAACTAAGCATCATAGGTTGACACCAAACGTAACTTGAGTGTACACCAAGGATCGGTTGAAAAAGCGGTAATATCAATGTATTGAACATTTAAGTCGACACCTGAATCCCGAAGCCTCATCTTGAAGATAAACAAGTGTCGACACCATATTTCCATGGTATCGACATATTTAGGCTCTAGAATTGACTAACGAACTAGTGTAGACACCACTCTAATTTGAGTCAACACCTTGTCCACATTGAATGACTGAAGAATACCATGGGTCGACACTAGAAGTGACTATTATTGACGCTTGAGGTCGAACCATAAAAAGTTAGGTCAACACCAATGTTTGTTGAGTCGATACTTTTTCTCAAAACCAAGACAATAACCATCTAGTTTCGACACCCAAGCAACTAGTGTCGATACCTATGAGGATTTTCAAATCAGAAGCTTGGGTTCAGTGATAAAACTTTGGTGCATTAAATGCTTCCACCTACCACTAATAGTTGTATTCTTCACAGGGCTGAAAAAGAAGTTAATTTTGAGTTTGAATATAATGATATGAGTGCATTGAAAGATATCTAAATTCTCTTACATCCTTCAAAGCTCTCAAGCTTCCAAGCCTTAGAATTTCACTCACTCACCTGGTTCATTTATTGTAAATCATTGTAAAGGAGTGATTCTGAGTTCATACTTCAAATTTCTTACCTTATTTTTTTGATTGTAAAAGGGTGAGTCATCCTTGTAGCCTTAAAGGGAGTGGGTAGCTCGTCTTAGACATATTTGAAGGTAAATCAAAAAACAAGGGATTGTTTGTAACATCTACTTTAAAGTGTAAAGGTTTTTGAATGCACCTGTAAGCATTCCTATATAGTGGATAACCTCAATGGGAGACTTGAGGAGTGGATGTAGGCTAGTACTAAAATCAAACCACTATAAACTCTTAGTGTCTGGTTCTATTTCTCTTCTCTATACTTTTAATTTCCATATATGTCATATTAGCTTACTTATATCTATTGGTTTTGGAAAGTGAAAGATTTTTATACTGCACATTTTCTATTAAAACCCAATTCACCCTCCCCTTTTGATTGCCTCTTGGACCAACACAAAATTTATTCATGTAGATGTCCTAAATATATATGGATTATCGAGATATTAAATCCGAGTAAAATAGTAACTCAAGTAGCTCAAGTTAGTAAGTCGACTCACCAAATATAGGCATAAACAATGAACAAAAAATGAGAGACCTAATCAATCATTAGCGATGTAAGGAAATGATCTCTGAGTAGCAAGGATCATACCAAATTACCCCATAAATCAAGGAGAATGGGATGGCCAAGTCAATTAAGGGACAAAGGAAGTGATTTGGCGGCGAAGTTAGACCTAATCGAAGAAATAAAATGGGATATCGTACCTCCAAAAAAGTGGCATATATAAATGGCACCATAATTCAAGTAGATCATGATACTTAAGCTATTCAAAGTATTAGGGTCAATCAGCTCGGGTGAACCCCTCGAGTTTCTTAGTGTGCTCAAAACCTTATATAAACTAGTAGACATTTGAAATGCATTGGTTTAGCAAAATTGTTCTTACTTGAGTCATTCGAGTTACTTGAGCTAGTCGAAGGAGGTTACACTAATATTGAACAATAAATCGGAAGTCTAAAAACACTCAAGTCTAAAAACACTATCTGTTTACCCTCATTTATGAAAGTGTCTGATCCATTAGTGGATCCGAGCTACAAGGGTTCCCCTCATAGCTTGGATGGTTATTATATTCCTATCACTTGACGTAAACAAAAATATAACATAGACTACGTGACAAAGCACTGCCTATGTAAATGTAGCCCTGACTACAAATAAGGACATTTCTATAGTAGAGACTATGAACACAGCAAAGTCTATAAGTGTATCACAAACTACCTGACTATATGGCCATGGCACAAATCATGAGCTAGCACAGACTGTAATGTTCTGACCAAATTTAATTAATTTAATTTAATTAATTTAATTTAATTAAATAAAATTGGTCATATGATGGAGATAAAATAATTAAAAGAAAGTTTGGAGGCGGGTATGTACTCATGTACATATATATATAGATATATATATGTACACATGTATATATAAACATTAATAGAGGGGGTCTTTATGAGATTAAAGGGGGGAAAGTGTATTAAAATGCTAATTTATCATAAGGTGAGGGGTTAAGCTGCTAAACCTAGATGATTAGCATTAACAAGTAGGGTTAAGAAGGGAGAGGAGGGGGGCGACTGGAGCAAAATGCTGCTGCCTTCTTTCTCTTATTTTTGCCTTCTCTCAAAATATTGAAACAAAAGGAGGAGGATTGAGGAATGCTTCAAGGAGAATTCATGAAAGGGCAAGAGGGAGAGAAGGAGGACCACGAGATTAGCTTTCTGGAGTTTTAAGCTTCTGTCCAGCCATTAATTTGGCCTTAAGAGGTAAGGGTTTTGGGAGTTCGAATAAGATTTTGAAGAAAATCTTAAGAATACCTAGGTGTTCTTGTGTTTTGGTGGTTGTTAACCCAAGATTTGTATTGTTCCAGATCAAGGGCAGCACGTGGAGGCCTCCCAAAGTTCTGATTTTCGGCCCCTCTCGATGTATAAGGTAGGTCTTATGATGTAATACCCGTTGGTTTACAACGGGTGAGGTTTTCTTGAATTCTCATGAATCAAGGTAGAAGTTTGATATATTTTTCGAAGTTTTTCATTAAAAGTGTTATTTTTTAGTGAACTTGTTAAAGTATTGGAGTATTTAGGATACATAAGTTCATGTATTCGAAGTTTAGATGCAAAGGAAAGAGGGTACGACGTCTTGAAAGTTGCAGAATTTCTCTGCAACAGGCCGACACAGTCGGCTGTGTCTCAACATAGTCGGCTGTGTCTCAACACAGTCGGCTGTGTGGCCGACACAGTCGGATGTGTCCCCACGCAGTCGGCTGTGTGGCAGTGTTCCTGGTTCTCCTATTTTGGTTGTTGAGGAAAGGAAGGGAGTTTTGAGAGAAGTAGTTTAATTAAGTGCTGAGGTATAATTTCTGATATAAAATAAGTTGATATCCTGTGATGCATGATAATGAAGTGAGGTGTGAAGTAACAAAAATGAAGTTTGCAAATTAAAATCAGAATAGCGTAGGTTTTCCGAAAGAGAAACTAGAAGTCTACAGTTTCCCTAATTATGACACGCGAAATGTGAAGATGTTTGTTCGAAAAATGTTAAGTCCCATGAAGTTGTTGAAGATAAATCTTGTGGGTCCAATGAAATTGTAGTGTTGAAATTAACTTTCAATGCAAGTTAGATTGTAGTACGGGAAGTTGGGTGTCGGGTCAACATCCCGAATGTTAGAAGGTATATTTACAAATTTAGATGGATAACTAGAAGTATAATAATCAATTAAATAGAAAGGGTTAAAGGAAGTCGAGGGTAGAAGCTTGAAGATGCAGGAAGTGAGGGAAACTAAAGTCCATGTAGGGATTGTTAAAAAAAATGAAAGAAGAATGTTGAAGATAATTCCTTTGTCCTAGGGATTTAAATATCATTCTTTTAATCGAATCAGGGGTGGTTAATAAGTGAAGAGTCATAAGACTCTTGAAGTATTTCCGGAATGAAAGTTGAAGCTCTATTTACTTTGATGTATTTAGAATACATTATGATGTGTGGAAGTAAAATGAAGTGTGTAGTTGTAAAGGAAAGTATAGAATTGTTTTGGAATAGCTTAGGCTTTCCAATAGAGAGGATAAACGTTAAATATCACAATATGTGAATATTTGAATGTGAAGTGATATGTTTGTGAAGTGTTAAGAAGTTAATGTGAAGTGTTAAGTGGCACGTTTGTGAAGTGATATCTTGAAGAGAAGGTGAAGCATGTAATTCCTTCTCGGATTGAAGAGAAGGTGAAGCATGTAATTCCTTCTCGGATTGGAGAGAAGGTGAAACATGTAATTCCTTCTCGGATTGGAGAGAAGGTGAAGTATGTAATTCCTTCTCGGATTGGAGAGAAGGTGAAGTACGTAATTCCTTCTCGGAGCTTACGATTTAAGTCGTAATTGGAGAGAAGGTGAAGTGTGTAATTCCTTCTCGTAGTGCATGATGCTAATAAACTTTATTTTGAAGTAAATTATGAACCTACGGGTCATAATGGAAAGAAAGTTAATTGAAAGTGTGAAGTGGAAGAAAAACTGAAGTATGCATGATGTGGTGATCATTTCATTCATTTTCGTGCATGGTCTATTGCTATTTCATTATTGCATTGCATATTTCCTACTAGCATAATGCTAACGTTGTTATTTTATTTTCTTATAAAATAACAACGCAGGTAATACAGGTTTGACTATAGAAGAGGATGGAAGCATACATTAGATGGTTGAAGATGCTTGTTTAATTCTTTTATCTCATTTATTGTATGTTTGTGAGGAACATCTCTTTGGTTTTTGGCTTTATGGGAAATAGTTGTATTTAATCCATCTTTACTTTATTTTGTTTTGTCAATACTGAAAGTGTGGATTAAGGTTTCAGAAATTGGTTTAAGAGAAGATTTGAGGTTGCAGGAAATTGCTATTCTGCAGGACACAGTCGGCTGTGTTCTTTGGCAACCGACTGTGTTAGGCCAGTTTTTCAAAAAAAAAAAAAAAAGAGGTTCTTTTGTAGA
>JAULLF010335004.1:0-11299 GCA_035668175.1 Sarracenia flava
TAAAAGGTTCAGGTCATTACAACAACACAAGTCTAACCATTTATACCACGTATAAATAATAGTTCCAAACCTAAAGCTTTTACACCAAACTAGGCGACAGGAGCATAAGCTTAAGCAGTACTATGATATACATAACAGGATATCAAACAGCAACCACAGAATATACATGGTGGTATTATTCCATAACCACCATACCCGCCCACCGGATACCGAAACCACCAATATGATAAATGATATGATATCATAACAACTACCATAACATAGGAACATAACAGGATATGTTCTATCCAACCAACCCGATACCCTACCCAGATATTGATACACTTAGCGCAAACCCTGCACAACCATATCTAACAAAAAGGTATCAACCGCATACATGTGAGCAATAACAACAGGATAATGGTGAGGAACCGTCAAACCTAACATCGCAAACCACCCCAGACCAACAGTCTATAACCCATAAACCGTTATCTCAATAACGACTTTACAGTTCTATGTATAAAGAACAACAGTAAACCATAACTACACCGAGCTAACCCAAATGGGATCCACCCTAAATATCAGGACATCTCCCGGAATCAAGATGTCTCCTAGAACTGGCATGGAAGCAGCCACAAAGAATCTCATTGACTCGAACCGTAGATGAGGATTCTTAGAAGAACTCTCCTCCCTCACCTTACAAACTTGAACAGCCTAGGCCTGGATCTTCACAGACGATCTCACGGACTCGAACCGGAGATGGATAGGCATGTAAGCCAATCAACATCAACCACGCCTATAACAAGTCCAATGATTACCTAACTAGCGGTCTTCTAAGAAATCGTAGGGTAATCATACTTGCGGTAGCCCCGTGAAGATTGATAACCGTGTAAAGCACATACTACCACGAGGCATAAGCCACCAAATCCAGAAAGGCGTTAAAACCACCCAAGTCACTAAGACAAGTCATGATATATATAACAGGTAATATATCAAATCTCTACCTGGAAGATAATGTAGCAACTATCCGAGGATACATAAAAGGTAATATATAAACACTCTACAGAGCAAGTAATGTAGCAATAACCATCAACCCGAGGATATATAACAGGTAATATATTAACTCCCTACATAGCAAGTAATGTAGCAATAACCATCAACCCAACGATATATAACAAGTAATATATCAACTCCCTACATAGCAAGTAATGTAGCTATAACCCAAGGATCCAATATGATAGACTAAGCTACTATAACAACCGAGAACCTAAGCTCACCTTAACATGAATGTTCTACACAAGTGTTAAGCGTTCACGCATGATAAATATTGATATCACCTTCTACATAGTTAAACAACCCGAAGTCGGCCTATAATTCAACCTGCTAACTCTAGCATAACCAATGATATCGCAAGTATATCATAGAAAAAACAACGAAGATATCATAAAGAAATCTACACAAGTCAGGGATACCAAGTATCAACCGAACACATGCTACGGCGTAAGTAAACAACGAGGATCTACTATCCAATAGGCATAACTAGGGAACGATGTTAAACAAATTAGCCAATGAGCATAACATATATAGTCGTGTGACCATGCTAACTATCCAGATGCAATAGCCCGACAAACCACCAATCATGCGATCTCACCAACTACCCAAAGACAAAGGCTTATCAATCTAAGCGAGCAAGCTTAAGCTAGCAAGACTTTGAATTCATGCTGAATCATAAGTTTAATTTAGAAAGGTAAAAGGTTTGACTTTTACAATAAAAGTTATGATTCGGCACCCATCCGGTCAATCGGAACTCGCCTAAAAAATACGACCTTTGAACCACCAAGGTCCAAACCTCATCACTTTTACAAAAAGTAAATCGGTTTGGGAAAAACTAACTCCGAAACCTATTTGCTCCCCAAAACCTTAAACTAGGGAAACAACCCATTTTGTAGATGATTTAACTACGGCTATCAAATCAAGAATCTGAAAACCTAGGTAAATCACAATCTGTACATAGGTGAAGGAAAACTAACTCTTTTCGCATTCCCTTATTTCAAAGCTCGATCAAGCACAAAATTGCTAAATATCGCAAACAACACAGTTTAAGCATAAAAAGAATAAACTCAAATCCAAAAAGAAAAATATGTCCTAGACATGCTCACAACCAATGAAAGCTAAAAACATTCCAAGAAAACCGGGGCTCGAAACCCAAAAAATGCAAAACTAGCATATAAAGCCCACTTTAACCACAAAAGTGTAATAATACCCTTACATATAGTTAGTAGAGTTCAAGAGTAAGTCAATTCCTAGCTCTAAAGATGATCCAAACCAGAAACTACCAATACAAGGCTAGCCAAAAATGTCATAATCAAATTCTGGCTTAGTGATCGCGTAGCCCTCGACTCTTCGAACAACCTTACGTCTTCAGAATTCAAACACGAGCACCCAAACAAAGAAAAGCCAAGCTTCATGCCTCATATCTTGTTCTAGAGAGAAGTAGGAGAGAAAAATGCAAAATAAATAACCAAAAAAAAAAAAACAAACAAACCGTAACCTCTATAAGCCCAACTGACATGAGTCCGCTCAAGGGAAGTCCCCAAGGCTCGAACGGTCTCAACTGCTCCGTACCGATCAGAAACTTAAAAACCGAGACTCATTTCCAAACTGAATGTCCTAAAACTTGGTCGAATGCTTTAGAATAATATACCAAAACTTCCAAAACAAACGGCGCGATCATCGGAGCTTGGATCATCAATAAACTTTAATTCTTTAGAAGCTTTTAATCGATTTCACAGAAAATCAAACGAACGCCGGTTCAGAAGTAAAGCTTAAAACTTGAAATGGTTCATGATCTCCCGGTCTAAGGCTTCCTAAAGCATGCCGAAAAACATCACACATGCAATCTAGGTTCTAGCCCTTACAAACTCACCCTTGAATACAATAAATGATGAGTATTAATGATGTACACTCACGCTCATTACGAAAATGATTTATAATAAGTGAGAGGGTAAAGAGAGCTGAGGAACAAGAGCCAGAGATTTAGCAATAAATGTGAGCTTGAGAGTTGTGAGATTGCTTTCAGGAATGCAACAGTAAATGAAGATCTCCAACTTGTTTTGAGTGTTGAGAAGTTACTCCTTATATATGCTCTTATGCAGTTATGATCGTTGGAGGTGGGTGGAAGCATTAAATGTTAGAAGTCCAACCAATGAGGTCTGTCGAGATTTGAATCTACATCACAAGTGTCGACACAACTACCTTTGGTTTCTACATTACAAGTCTAGGGTACGTACCTTCAAGTGGTTGGATCGACACTAATCTTCTGATGGGTCGACACAATTTCAGTAAGTTATCTCACTAACATAACGGTGTCAACACATATGGATCTGGTGTTGACTCATGTGAACTCTAGAGATTGAGAGGACACACTCTGTGTTTTGGTCGACACATGTCATCCTTGGTGTCAACTCATCTGGACTTCAGACTCCTGGAGGAGTTACTTTATTTCAACTCATGTCTTCGTTACTGTTAACACAATCAGCTGAGTTTGAGAATTTGGAAGGAGTTCTTTTACTCAAGTCTTCATTAGTGTCGACACAAGTCTTCTTCTATGTTGAGAATTCGGGATAAGCACTTTGTGTTGACTCATGTATTCTTTGGTGTTGACACAAGTCATCTTCTATGTTGAGAGTTCGGGATAAGCATTTTGTGTCGACTCATGTCTTCTTTGGTGTCGACACAAGTCATCTTCTATGTTAAGAGTCCGAAATGAGTATCTTATGTCGACTCATGTCTTCTTTGGTGTCGACACAAGTATTGACACCTGGAAGCAACTTCAATAAAACTATATGTGTTGACACTAAGCATGTTTGTGTCAACACTCTTTGATATCTGGAATCTACTTCAACAAACTACTAGGGTGTCAAAACATTTATTCAAAGGGGTTAACACACTTGATGTGCTTCAAATATAGTTTGCCTTAAAAGTGTTTGACTTATTTTTAAATTAGGTTTAACACAAAATAGTATCATTTCAGAATATGTGAGTCTTTTCATCCTTTTGAGTGTTCTGATATTTCTTTTGGTTAAAGTGTTAATCCAAATGTTCAAGACATGTTAGCACTTACATTTGGGAAATACAAAAATATTATCCTTTTAAAGCCATTTATTTTTTAAAAAATAAATTATGAAAATCATCAAAATCTAAATAAAAAGCCCTTGGGTTAACAGTTTAGGATACTAGTCATAGTCAGATGAGTAAAAATCCAAGATCTGAGCAGATCGACCTGATCCGAGCGTCGTGCTCAATGGGATCAGGTAAACATGATGCACTAAGCTCGAGATGTCGAGCATGAGTCCGTTCGGGGTCAAAGAAACATTTAATAGCTAATAGGAAGCATTAAATGACTGACACGTAGATCTTAGAAAAATATGACTGAGAAAACAAAAAGAATAACCATGAGTAGCAGGTATGTCAGAGGACAACTTATATTATTTATGGGAGATGAGATAACACATAAATACCATTAATGAAGCTTCTCCAATGAACCTCCAAACCTAGCTAAGACTTATAAGAATTCAAATATTTCCACACCTATGAATAAAAAAATCAGCCAAAAAATGGAAAGCAAAAAAGAAACTAAGCAAAATCTCTGTTGAATTTTCCTTTGGACTTTCTCTGTCTAAAACTCTCTCATCTCACTCTCACACGTGAGAGTTTTTGTAATGACCCCACCATGTTTATGCATGTTCATCTGATGGTATAATATTGTTAAACAAGCTTTGGTAAGCCTTGAACCGCGTAACCATGGATCATTTCGGTTTTTAAGATTTAATTCAAAACCAGTGTATGTTAACTTTTTCGAGGAAATGGTTTAAAATTTTGAAAGAAATAAAGTTTATTCACAATTCAGGATTTGATGATTGCACCGTTTGTTTTGGTACCTTCGGATAATTATTCCTGAGATTCGGACCAAGTTTGGTGCCATTTTGACTGAGGACAGGTCCGCGTTTTTAAATTTTCGATCTGTGCTGAAAAGTAGAGACCGCTCAAGCTGTGGGGAGGTCGCCCAAGTGAGCTTCATCGGTACATGCTATTATATGACACTGTGTTGGGCAATTTTTTGGGAAAAAACATATATTTCTCTCTCCTTTGGCCTACTGGAGACGATTTGAGGTGATTTTTGGAGCTTGGGATCTTGCTTTGGGTCATGATTTGAAGTCTCGTTTGGTAAGTTTTATTGTTTTTGGTTATAGATCCTCCATATATGCGCATTTGTTTACGTTTCTACCATATCAACTTTTTATTTAAGTGTTTTTATGATGTTAGGAATGGCTATTGACTTGATTTCTAGCTTGCTCTACAATTATGAGCTTGGATCTGTGCTAACATTGAACTATTGGATTAGTATGTATTGTAAACTTTCGAAAAAGTAAGTTATTCAGCTTTTTTACAACTTTTGAGCAACCAAATCATAGGGATTTTGAAAAGTAGTTGGTTATTATGCATCCTCGTAATGTTAGGAGTATACATATCTTTTCGAATTTTGATTTGGAGGTGTGTAGGTTAAAACATGTACAATACGAGATTCATCGATATCGGCTTTTATCGCGCTTAAAAATTCTATTTTTTGAAAAGTGTCTTTTTTTCATGATATGTACTGAGATTGTCGCTTGATGGTATTTTCGATTAGTAAAATGGACAACCATAGTAACAATCATTTACGAACCGCCTGGGGCGAGATTTTGGCAAAAATGAGGTTTTTGGGAAAAATGGGCCTTTGTGGGGTTTTCCTTTAAAAAAATTGTTGTCTTATATATAACCTTAAGATTCCTTTTGGTTTGATACATGTATTTGCTTAAATAGCAGTTCTGTTGTTATGCTTGTTTTCTTGGATGACAGTTTTTTCATTGAGCTTGTGATATATGTATGCTATTGAATTGATACCTTAATGGAAATATGTAGTTCAGCAACATGCTTATGTTGTGATGCGGATCCTCTTAATTCATGCTTACTTTAGGAGTTACTTTACTGCAGCTTGATTGAGTACAGGATCGTTACGGATAAGACCTTTATTCTTGTTATCGATGTACTTGTGTTTATCATATAGGTATATATTGATGGTTTAGATATACACCTATTTCTAGTATATTATTAATAGTTATTATAGCACTATGATTCTGGCTATACACATATGCTTGTTATAGCAGTTATGGTTTCCATACACATTTGGTTGTTATGAGGTATCATAGTTTTCTATTACAGTTTCTATTGTATTAATGTTGATTGTTACCATATTATATTCCCTGTTACAGTATTATTATTGTGAGAGATACTTATGAGAGGAGTATCGATGTTGTGGTTTTGATTTAGAGGATCTGATGCTTGAGATTTGCTATCTTTGGTCTGATGCTAGTCAATGGCGACCACCTGATCTTGGTGCATGTGATATCACCTGGAGGTATGATCTCTGTACCTTTAAGAGGTGACCTAGTGGTATGTTGTCCTGGTTGTGGTTGTGCCTTATTAGTTGTTTCTTTGGTCTGATGCCAGTTATTGGCGACCACCTGTTCTCGGTGCATGTGATATCACCTGGACGTCTAATCTCGGTACCTTTAAAAGGTGACTTGCAGATCTCTTGCCCTGATTGTGGCTGGGAGTGGGGGCATAGAGATGTTGGAGTAGGTGTTTTGGGGTAGCCGGGTGAGAGGATAGGTATGGGTTATGCATGTTTCTTATTTCCCCTCTGTACTTACATGATCCTTTTCCCATACAAAACTGTACCATCTCTTTATGTTTCTGATTGTGATATAATTGTAGAGGTTAGCGTTATTGCTTGTACTTGTATTAAATCTATGTATATACATATGGCATGTCATCAACATAAAACATGTTTAGTTCTCATATAGCTTGTTTCCTACGAGCCTTGGGCTGACGTTGTCTTTTGTCAACACGCAGATGATTTAGGCAAAGGTATCACGGACTGAGCTGCGGTTGTACCTGGATACCTTGGTGGACCTTTTTGCATGTTTTTACTTTACTCTAAGCTTATGTATTTCGCTAGAAAAGGTTTAAACATTTGTAGTTTTTGGAGAGAAAAAGTTGTAAAAATCTGTCTCAAGTATGTACCGTTAGTTTTCAGGCTATGTGGTTCTGGGCCCTCAAGCTTCAGATTTCTAATTTTGCATTTTTGCTATGTACATATGATGTTTTTAGTGAGGCCAATTTTTCGGGTGGAAATATTGGTGGCCATTCGTCTATCTTTAAAATTCGCCAAAAAAAACATGCTTGTTTGGTTTCTATTGGTTAAAAAACTAAGTTAAACAAATTTTTTTGTGTTCACCTTCAGCAATAAATTCTTTGCCAGGGAACCGCTCGAGCGCTGTGGGTGTCTGCTCGAGCGGTCGTCTATTTTCTGGATATTCAAAAATTTATTGATTTTTGTTTAAACTTTGGGAGTTTGATTGCAAGCTTTTGAGATCTCTTTTATGCTTATTAATTATATTCCTTTTAATATAAAATGGCCTCGTTGCCACATCTATGTTTGGGTTTGAAAAGTTTTAAAACTTAAAGGTTTTCTTAAGTTTTAATTGGCTAATTTCGGTTTCAGCTTGGGTTCTTTGCTTAGTTTTTAGTACGCCTTGCTTTGTTTTTAGTGTGTCGGGTTTTGGAACGTTACACACACCTTTCCCACTACACACACATCTAGCCGAGGTGACTCAGAGTTGTCGTAGATGCGGAGATCAGGAGTGGCTCCCGTAGACACTGCACGATCAAGGAAGGCGCTTTGGAAGCTACGTCAACAATATCGAAGATTGGTGTCCATGGGTATATGGGTATAAGTCGTTTTATTATGTTTTGATAACCATATTGATTCGTAGTAATATATAGTTGGGTGATAGGTGTCGTGCTTTTCATCCCGGGGACTATTTTCCCTAGGATTTCCACGTTATACCCTGTGTATTTATTTTATGGTTGTTGGTATTGGGTCATTTTTCACTTCATCTCCATTAGTTTTAACTTGTTAAATTGATAGGACAAAAATTAAATTCGTAAACTAGTCTGTCTAATATTTGTTTATAACGGTAATAAACCTATTCACCACCCATTATGTTTATATAAGCAGTTGGTAGCTACCATTTCAATTGGTATCACAGGCTAGTTCTCATTTTTAGGTTTAACCAGCTAAGTAGATCCCATAACTACCATGAACTCCGAGTTAAAAAGAGTGGGTCTCTTTTTTGCTCATCCGCAGCGTTTTGATAGCTTAAATTATTCCTACTGGAAAGCTAGAATGAAAGCTTTCCTGAACTCTATGTGAATATGTGTTTGTATGTCCGTTGTACATGGCTATGAGTCACCCAAAGTTGAAGACATCACCACTCATGAAACTCAGGACAAGACCGAATCTGAATGGATGATGGTAGACAACTCTTGTGCCGATTATGACTACAAAGCACTTGGCACAATACACAATGTCTTGAGTTCCAGTGAATTCTCCAGAATTTCACATTGTGAGATACCTAAAGAGGATTGGGACATTCTCCAAGCCACTCATGACGAAACCTAGATGGTTATGTTAGGATAGTATACTTAAAAACTATTCTTTTATGTATTTTATTATCTTGGATCCCTAGAATATTAATGAGAAATAATTGAGATGTATTTACATTTACTGTTTCATATCCATTGTGTGTACGATGTATTATGTTTAGTCTGTATATCTTGTCCAGTATTTGATTCATTACATCAAGTGGGGAAGATTGGGTCCAAGGTTATGATAAAATATATAGGTAGGCTCACAATCACAATGGACCCAGATAATCCATTGGTACGATTGTTGCACATCGTTTGAGTAGCTGGTCTTGGCTTGGTCGGACGGCTCAAATTCCGATACGGGAATTCGATGTCCGAGCTCGATGTGCTAGTATGCTGGGAGTGTATTGAGCATGGTCATTAGGATGACCAATTCTATACTAAATATATGAATTGATCCACATCCTATATTATCATGGATTGCATGTACTTTTAATCCCAACGTGATTGATCGAATCATGTTCGGATAATGCGCATACTTTGAGTCACCAATGGCTGAGATTTCAATATTGAGATCAATATGACCGGGGGGTTCGGTACTGTCATTAATCGATAGATGCTTGATAATCAATTGATGGAAACCACTTCCAACTTAGGTTGAGGAGTTCCCCCTCGTGTGCTTAGCTTATAAGTTTGACTATGCCAAATCTGTAAAGTGGATCGGTTGATCCGGAATACTCAATAAGTTAAGCGATGCTGGTGAGAGGAAAAGAGGATAATCGAACCAGGTTATCTGTAACCTAATTTGATTTTTGAGAATTCACATCTTAAACATGGGGAGACTACAATACATTTGATAATTAGAAACTCGAGACACAAATCGAGTTTAGGGCTGCGAGTTCCGTTAAGACCTTTAGTGGAATAAGTCTTGGTTCGTTTGAGAAAGGATCTAACTCAGGCGTTGAGTTAGGGATATCCGGTTTTCTCATAGGGTTAGCCCGAGTCCTATATTTGCTAGTGATCTTTCATGTAACCCGATTATATGCGCGGAATATTTCTTGTTGGTTTTGGTAATTATTTAATTTAATTCGATCGTCAGATTTTTCGTCGGGATGGTCGGGGAATTGAATTAAATATTTCAGGGCATTTTTGGTATTTAGCAGACCTAGGGATTTAATCCCTAGGTGGCCGGCCCTAGGGAATATTTCACTTAAATATATTTTTAAGATATATTATAATATATCTTGGAAGCAAAATATTAGGAAGTGATTATATGGTGGATAATTTTAAGGAAGATAATATTTCTCTCTCTCTATCTCTCTCTCTCCTCCCCTTATGGCCGGTCACCCTTATGGTATATTATATATATTATTTTATTTATATATCATGTATAGTATATTTTTGAAAGAGATATATACATATCTCAAAATATATATACATTGACATATGATAAAAGGGATATAGAATATAGAAGAGACATAATTTTTGTGCCTAGAGAATACCTAGCCGCTGGCCTCTCCTCTCTCCCTTTTGCATATTTTTTTTGCATCTTTGAGGGTTGGTGTGTGACGAGAAACCAAGAACAAGAAGGAACCTCAACTAGAGACAGTTCCCACACTCCGTAGTCATTGTAGCGCATCTGGGATATACGCGAGAAGATCATAAGGTGGTCTCTACTCAATGTGGAACATTATTTAAAACTTTACTACAAAGTTTCATGAGGTATATCTCATATCCCGACTTGATATCTGTTTAGCCATTTATGAAAAACGCGAGATTACGGTTTTTACGGCCCCGTAATCGATTCTAAAATATTTTTCAAACTTCTGCTGCGTCGACTCTAACAGTTGTATCAAAGCCAGGAATGCGTTTTTCATAAAAAAAAAAAAACATATGTGCTAACCGTGATTTTGTAGCTTTTATTCGTTACGATCTGGTCTTGAATGTATGGATTTTATTTTATTACATTTAACCAAAAGTTTCCCAATAGTTTTTAAATCCAGATTAGGTTTTTGTATGCCTGCTATGTGGAGCATTGGTTTTTGCACTGTAAATAATTTTATATTCCTATTTTTCGGATTTATTTTGTAAATCAGGTCGAAAAACGAGGATTGATGTGACAAGGCTCAACCTTGATGGCGACATAATTGCGGCCCTGGTGCGGGATAGTTGCAGCACGATGGCAGGAAGCATGCTGCAGTAGTGCGCAAGGCATGCGCAATAGAGGCAGCGAGCAGAAACAGCGACTCAGTCGACTGAAGTTGGGCTCAGTCGATTGAAGCTGGCTCAGTCTACTGGTGCGCGTCTTTGTGCAGGGGCTGTGTGCTACTGTGGCAGCAACTCGACAGGGGCTGTTTGGCTTCAGTTTTTCACTTTTTCTGGTGACCTAGGGGTGATCAAAGGCTGTGGCGGCACTCCGGGGGTTGAAGCGGCATATCGGGCTTTATCATGACTCGATTAGGGTTTTCTTAAACCCTAAGGATTTAATCTTTAATCCAATGCCGTTGGATTAAAAATATTAAATCAACATATCGGATCGTAACCACTCATATTATTTATTTAATTTTTGTTGTTATATTTAATTGTTTATTTATTTGTTTTAATTAATTACGTGGATGGTATTTTTATTTTATTTTATTTTTCTTTTATGTATGATTTTTACAAATATAGGAATATTAGGAAAATGGTTTTTAATAAAGTAATAAATCCCCGAAATTTTTTTAAAGCGGAAAATAAGTAGGCATTTAAAAGTTATTTATTTTTACCATAAGTAGATAATTAATTAAAG
>JAULLF010336104.1:1276-11292 GCA_035668175.1 Sarracenia flava
ACAACCCAATATAACCAACTATTGCATTTATATACATATACATTGATCCAACATGAAAATATAAAGTTAAAACATGCTATAAACATAAATATCCTAGTCCATCTGTGAGTGGGACGAGTTGCAGAATCATCCAGAGTCTACCAATGCCTCACCACTAGCACCTGAAATGTTGTTTTAAAACAACGTGAACCCAAGGCTCGCAGGATATATGATAAACCAATAATGTATGAACAATATGTGAGGATGGTTATGCAACAGTTGTAAATGTAAAACATTTAAAGGAAAACCAACATTTTCCATTGTAAAAATCCAAATATGCATAACTGTTTTATAAAATGGTTTTACAAATAATCCTCGACACCTTAGTTAATCGTTTTGAAGCATCTTACCGTAATGAATATAGGTTAAATCCCATAACCTTAACGTATAAGCATAATCGTGTACAACCCAATTACTAGTATATAATTCTAACTTCTTACACTCAACAAACTCGTACATAAACCATTCAAGAACACATTCATCATTTATGGCCTAAAGTTGAGGACTTAGCAAACCTACACGCTCATTATTTATGACTCAAAATCGAAGGCTCGGCACACCCACACGCTAATCATTTACGACCCGAAGTTGAGGGCTTGGCACACCCGGTCAAGAACACGCTCATACCTTCACAGACTTTACCGTAGGGATCAGCACTCCCCGAATAACTCACATACAATGTATATAAGCTCCTTCCTTCACGGACTTTAACTATAGGGATCGGCCCTCCCTGAATAACTCACATAGAGTGTATATAAGCTCATATCTTTACGGGCTTTAACCATAGGGATCGGCACTCCCCGAATATTGTACACAAACCATGAAACATCACCCTACCACATCACCCAACCTTCACAAGATGTACTACAATTAAGTACCATCACAAGCAAGATATCTACAACAGGGATATCCACACCATGTTATAACAGGGATAGTGTACTCCACATGATATACACAACGAGGATATCATCCATATACATGGTAGTCTATCACAAGAATATCAGCAACACATACGACATACGCAACAAGGATATCAACAAGCCATATGATATACGTACATAGGATATCATAATCTATTAACATGATATACACGATAAGGATATCCAAATCAACTAGCACGATATACGCACATAGAATATCATATCGGTTCACAAGATAAAATGGGACACGTATATCTATACCGAGGCTAACAAGGCGAGGGCAAAGCATAAATCTACCCAAAATCCAACAAGTTGGTTGTAGAAACCCAAAAAAAAAGCATATCACCTTTTAAATGAAAATGAGTCATGGTAAGGTCCAAATATACGTAATCAACTCCAGTTACCGGTTTTGAACCCAAAATCACCATTTCCTACTTTCCATCAAACCTCAACTATTCTGAAAACTGTTTCGATTTCCAAAAAATCTCAAAATGGAACCGTAAGTCCCAATCCATGCCAATTACGTAGAATGAAAACCAATTTCATGAAATTTTATCAAAAAGTCACTTTTTCCCAAAAATTGCCATTTTTCTCAAAACAAACCATAACCATTTGTACACGTTTTTAGCTATTCCCAACTGTTTTTCGAACCGAAAAAATAGGCATACTCCAATCATAACCTAGATATAGGAAAACTAACTTATTTTTCCAAAACCACAAGTTTAAACCCGTCAAAATCCAATATCTTCCATATATCGCATTATACACATTTTATGTTATACTCAATCGAATCCAAAACTGAAAAGATATGCGCGATCTAATCAAGTTAGATAAGTATAAAAGCCAACCAATTTTTGAAATCCCTATGTTTCGGTCACCAAAAATCGTATACATATCATGATACATCAAACTTTTCACTTTTTACGAAAGTATACAACACATACTCAATCAATAATTCAAGACAAGCATATATCCTATCTTGTAACCATAATGGAAGTACGAAAACAACCCCTCCAACTTATCTTAACATCAAACGAATACCGAAATCAAAATTTCAAATCCAAGAAAACTCACCAAATGAGACCTTATCATCTATCCAAAGTCATCCTCCAAGCCTCAGCTCTTCCCCTCTACTGCCCACTAGTTTTAGAGAGAAACAGAAATGATATTTATCTCTGCCCTTCCCCACTATCGACATAGACCACCCGAGAAGATCCCCCAATGCTCAAGCATTCCCTATTGTTTTGTCCGACTTAAAATTTCAAAAATCGAGGTCCGTTTCTGATCCAAACATCCTCAAACTTAACCAAGTACCTCGGAATAATATTTTTGAGATTCAAAAACAAATGGTAACATCGCACGACTTTGAATCAAGATCAAATTTTAATTTCCCGTAAACTTTTAACCAGTTCAACGAACAGGTTTTAAAGTTTAAACCCAGTTTAATTAAAATTCAAAAATTGAAAAGTTCCTATCTGTGACACCCATACCCTCACAATGTTAAGGAACGCCCTAAAGGAAGCTTAAATATAAGAGGAAAGAACCCTATTAAAAAGGAAGAAGTTGAAAGATTATAAAAAAATTGCCTGGACCGATCAATTGGTAATATGATTGATCAATTAGTCCCATAGCCTGCACAAGAATCCAAAAGGGTGTTCAAATCGATCGATAAATTGATCAGTCATCAATAGGTTATCATTTAATTGAGCCATCCTTAGCCAAAATCCCACATATGGAACCTTAAGAAAACAAGAATGAATAATGAGAGATTACCAAAGATGGTCCCAGCAATATTATCAAACCAATACGCTATCAAAAACCAACCGAAACCAGTGAATTTCAATCCAAATGATACAAATACCATAAGATACACCCACATGTTCTCATACCATGCATTTAGTTCATGAGTATTGTCTTATGGTCTTATGACAAAATATCGATGGAGGACTATCCTCCAAGGTGTCTCTAAGAATAATACTCAAACCATCATAAATTAAATGTTTAGATATATAAGAGATATTTCCAAACTATTACAAGTTCTCAAACATCACAAAAAAAAAAGAAGAAAAAGAATCATCATGTTCTTCCTTACTCTACTTGCTTTCGATAATCATCTGGAATGTGTTAGGACAACATTAGTCAAAACTCTTATGAAATAGACTAGGAATAAAAAAAATGTATGATATGCAAAAATGACAACCTTAAATACACAACAATTATTTATTGAAAAACCAACTCAATTTCTCAAAAATTTCCATTCACATGACCCTTCCATGGAATAGCACAATAGCATTTTACCAATTTTAATTCTTTATCATATCTAAAAACATTTTCTAGATACACCAACCGTCTATCCACGTTCCCCACAACACAAATCAATTCATAATTCAAGTTTTAAAATTGACATTGACCGAAGCTTATGGTCCTTGTTGGGCTACTACTGATAAAGTCTCCTGAGTTCCATTACATACCTGTCATTTCATTACTCATTTCAACTAGCACATATTTTTGGTTATTAAGCAATGGGTTAGTCTCTCAATCTTACGCAAGCTTTCTGGTCTTTCACCGCAGTGTTACCCAAACCGAACTTAATGATCATTTAATCTAATCGGTTATTTTAGTTCAACACTTCCATAATTCTAAACACGAGTCCATAAATCAAACACGATTTCTCTTTTACAAACCCAACATGTTTAAGATCAAATCATTAAACACACTTCACGTTCCATGTTTTCATCTATAGTTTCTCTTCATTCATAAAAAAACACAACCCAATCATCTCAAGACACATTTATATCAAAAATATTTAGATGGACAAACTTCAAAATAGGATCCAAATTAAAACTTTTTGATGTTGAATAATCAAAAATCAAATCTGGTACTCTCGAAGTTAGAAAATAATTATACCATCAAAATCTCTCTAGTTTGATTCGCTTCCGACAACAATATTTTAATATGAAATTCAACGCAATAAACTGCGAATCCTCGCTGCAGGTTAAGCCTTTTACTGTATTCCTAAACACCAAAAATATGATCAAAGTGTGGGCTTTAGCCCTCGTATTCTATAAACCTTATCTGGCTATATTTATGATTTTGAAAAGACGTGGAAACCGTAACCTCTCAAAATATGTGAATATTATGAATTTTGGGTAACCAGGTTTATAACTTTGTTTATGTAAGGCTATAGTAGGGATCTAAGTAGTAAATAAGATGTAGGCTTTATATGTATTTAAATATTACAAAGTCAACCTATATTAATATTTAATTATGTAAATTGTCATTCATTCCACTAAAAAGCGACCTTTTTCTCAAAACTGAATTATTCGAACTCCTATTATTAAATGCTTATTATTCTTCTCCGTGTTATGATTACAGATACCTATTGATTAAATTAAATGCTAACATTTTTATTTAATCAACCTATTCAAAATTCCTTAAGACCTTTTGCTTCACTTATTTGGTATGCCGCATATTAGATCCACCTGTGGGGTTTAGCATGATTAAAATTTATAAGTTTTTTTAAGGAGGTATTACCAATCCCGATCATTCGCAACGTGGATTCCGTCAATAATTAATATCCACCATATAAATAATATTATTGTCCAATTCACTAGGATTATTGACCCATAGAAGATCGCATCCTCTAATGAATTAAAATAACAAATATTAAATATACATAGCTAATAATTATTTTAGAATTAAGAGTATAAGCACTCATAATTACCATGGGATGTAAATTAATCAATATAGACAATGTAATATTAATTACTCTAACCTAGTCATTCAACATACAAAAAAGTGTACTAGCACATTGAGTTGGAACTATAGACGATACGATTTATATATTCCTTATAACCAAGATAGTTTTACAAAAACTCTATGCTATACATGTACTAATGGTATGTCCAATTCCATCTAAGCCATGAACCGAAACTTATATTCGACAAGAACCGATAATCTGATTTTTCGTGTAAGCAAAACTCTATACACCGATTAATTAATATGTAGAATAAAAGATATCCATGCATAACATTAATTAAATAATGAAATACATACGTGCTGATTAAGATTCTCATTAAAATGGAAAACTAATTTTTTAAAGAAATAAAATTAAATACTAAAAACAAAAAAAATTGTTTTTAGTATACAATCCTAACAATCTCACATTTTTACTCAAAACCATGCTGTCATACATTTGAATCATATGCCCTCTACATGACTATCCAAAGTCTTAGTTGGTAAGCTCTTTGTAAAAAGATCTGTAAGATTGTTTTCTAATGTAATCTTGACCACATTAATGTCACCTTTCTACATGATCTCTCGTATCATGTGATACTTACGCTTAGTTTGCTTGCCTTTCTTGTGTGTTCGTGATTCCTTTGAGTTAGCAACCACTCTAGTATTATCACAATAAAACCAAACAGCCGACTGTACTAAAAGTGCCACATCTAGATTCAGTAGGATGTTTCTAAACCAAACTACCTACTCGGATACTTTAGAAGCTACCGCATATTTGCCCTCCAAGGTGGAATAAGAAATGCATGACTGCTTGATACTCCTCAAACTTATGACTCCTCCTCCCAAGTAAACACATATCTCGAAGTAGATTTGCAGGAATTCAATCGGATTGGAAGTCTGAGTCTGCGTACCCCAAATGTACTAAAGCATTTTCCTGGTAAACTAACATATAATCTTTAGTCCTTTTTAGGTACTTGATTATAAGTTTTAATGCTGTCCAATGCTCCAGCCCTACATTAGACTGATAGCTACTAACCATGCTACTGGTAAAACAGATGTCGTGTTTAGTACAAAGCATATCATACATGAGGCTTCTTACTACTGAAGCATAAGGAAGCATCTTCATTTTCTCTATCTCATCCGTTATCTTAGGACACTAATCCTTAGATAAAATGATTCCATACCTAAAAGGGAGAAATCCTTTCATGGAATCTTGCATGATAAAATAAGCAAGGAAAGTATCAATATAATTGGCTTATGATAAGCTCAATAACCTTTGTTTTCGATCTCATGTGAGCTTAATCCTTAGGATATGACTAACTTCTCCCAAGTCTTTCATATTGAACTGGCTTAATAACCACACCTTCATTCTAGATAAAACCCCTACATTATTTCTAATGAGTAAGATATCATTTACGTAAAGTACTAGAAACACCACTATACTTTCATCAAGCTTCTTGTACACATAGGACTCCTCAGGATATTGATCAAAATTATAAGACTTAGTGGTCTGATCAAACCCAATGTTCCAAGACCAAGATGTCTTCTTAAGTACATAAATAGATTTCTTAACCCTAACAATATGTGCCCTTGACCTCTTTCTATGTAACTGTCTTATTGCACCATATAGGTGCACTCTTCAAGAATTTCATTAAGGAAAATTGTCTTGACATCCATTTTTAAAATTTTTCCAAATTTCATAATCGAAATGAACTGCAATGGATAACAAAATCTAGATAAACTTAAGCATGGCTCGCGAAAAAAAGTCTCCTTATGATCGATGCATTCTTTATGACTAAACCCTTTTGTAACAAGTCTAGTTTTGAAGGTTTGCACCTTCCCATCTAGTTCTAGCTTCCTATTATAGATCCACTTGCATCTGATGGGTTTTATCCATTTGGATGGTTTTAGAAGTTCCTAGACTTGATTAGAGTACATATACTTTATATCAGAATTCATAGTATTTTTTCAAAGATCTGCATCTTTATCTTGGAGTGCTTCATTGTAGTAACTGGGTTTAATATCTAGTTCTTCTGGGATCCTATCAAAAGACTCTCCCACGAGTAGATACTGAGTGGATTTATAAATGACCTTCGCACTACGATGAGGCACTATCAGTGTCTATGTACTAGCAAAGACACATTATACTAATTTTGAACCATGTGCATCATCTTCAACATATGGCTCTGGTTGTAAAATCGACATGTCGATGGTTGCACCCTGATCTGGTTTAGGATCTATACGTGTCTCAATAATCCTCCTACTACTCAAAGGCAATGAGATATCAATGAACCTTTCATCTAGCACTTCTACAACACAACTGGTATTCAATATTAGTTTCTCTACAACAATTCTTCTTTTAGGCTTATGATTCATCACATAGTTCTCCTTCAAGAACCTAACATTGGTACTAACAATGAACTTCTGGTCCTTAGGACTATAACATAAATCAAACTTGGTTATTCTGGAATAACTAACAAAGAAACAAACTTATATTTTTAGTTCTAACTTATATGTGTTCCCTTTCAACATGTGTGTTGGACAACACCAAATCCGAACATGTCATAAACTACGCTTGTACTCAGCCCACAGTTTTGTGTGAATCAGACCTCATAACATAGAAAGTACTAAGTTTAGAATGTAAATTGTCGTTTCTAATACCAAACCCTAAAAAGAATTGAGTAACTTTAAATAACTCATCATAGATCTTATCATCTCCATAAGAGTCATATTTCTTCTTTCTACTACACCATTCTACTGTGGAGTGCCAGGTCTAGTCAACTGAGAAGTAATTACTGTCTTCGAAAAATAGTCCCTAAACAGTTTGTTAGTGTATTGGTTATTTTTGAGTTAGGCACAAAATCATTATGTTTGTACATTTAATTTTGGGTTTAGGATTTTGGGTGTTTGTGTCTAGGTCGTACATCCAATTCACAATCAGCAGGTCCACTCCGAATCCAGTACAAGGTATGTGGCACCCACCACACACACCCATATGCATATATCATTTATTATATCATATGATTTAGGGTAGGTTGCGTTTTTAGATTCCTTAGAGAATTTATAGTTATATCATGAATTCTACGCATCGGCGCCCGATGTCGGTTCTAACTCTCTAAGAGCACCTTCGAGCGCTCAAATAGTGCTCAAGCAACATCGAGCGTCCAATATTATTTCTGCCTTTCTTGATTAGCCGAGAGTTGAGATAATGAAGCATCCGTAGAGTGCCCGTAAAATGCTCGAGTGCCTATGTTTCAATATCTGATTCTCCTTTATCGAGAGTTAGGGATTTATTGCGCCTATAGCGCGTCCGTAGAGTGCTTATGCTCACCGATGAATCTCTTCAATCTTCTCATTGGCGCGGGCAGAAAAAGTTTGTAATCTTTAATTATGATCGAAGAGCGCTCGAGTGCTAATACACGCTTGCGGTGCGATCGAATAGCACTCGAGCACCGGTGTGTTTTTCTATATAAACACATTTTAATGGAAGCTAGGGTTGAGCCTTTTGTGTGAGAGCAAGTTGAGGCTAGGTGTGTTGCTCCTCCTTCTCTCTAGGTCTCTCCCTCATTCTTATGCTTCCTCTCCTCTATTGAAGCATAGATTGTAGGTGGGTAAGGTATTTGTAGATCCTCTATTGATTATTATTGTTAATACCTTACATTTATCCATCTATAAACCATCACATACACACATCTTCCTCACTACACACACATCTGGCCGAGGTGACTCAGAGTCGTCGTTGATACGGAGATCGGGAGTGGCTCCCATGGACACTGAAGGATCAAGGAAGGCCCTCTGAGAACTTCTTCAACAATAAGTTGTTAGGTGTCCATGGGATATATGGGTATAAGTCATTTTATTGTATTTCGATAACATTCTTGGTTCGTAGTAAAAATATTTGTGTGTTTTGTGCTGTGGCTTTCATCCTTGGGATTTATCGTAGGGTTTCCATGTAATATATTGTGTATATTGTGGTTGTTGGTTCTTTAGATTTTTATACCTTGTTGTCGATAATATCATTAACCTTGTTATCTTGTTAGCTTAGAGAATTAATTTTTCAAATTAATTGAAATTAATTTTTAATTTATCGGCACCTGACCTATTCACCCTCGTCTAGGTTTGTTTTATTGGTTCATAGTTAATTTCAATTGGTATCAGAGCTTTTGGTTCTCAATTTTAGGTTTAACCACCTATGTTGATCCCTTAGCTGCTATGAACCCTAATATGGAATGAGAGAGTCTTTCCATTACACGCCTGTCGTGTTTTGACGACACTAACTCTCTCTATTGGAAGGGTAGTATGAGAGATTTTTTTGTTCCATGGGGATAAGGGTTTGAAGGTCAATGCTGAACGGATATGAATTGCCCACCGTTGAGGACCCAATCACTCATAGAGTTTGGTAAAAAATCGAGGAAGAGTGGACCCCTGTGGAAAATTCGTGTTCGGAATTCAACTATAAAGCTCTTGGTGTCATTTATAACATTTTGAGTACTAGTGAGTTCTCTAGGATATCGCACTGTGAGATTGCCAAGGAGGCATTGGATATTCTTCAAGTCACCTACGAGGGAACTCAAAATGTGAAAACATCCAAACTGTAGATGCTGATTACTAGGTTTGAAAAACTTAGGATGTCTGATAGTGAGTCTTTTGACCATTTCTATTTAAACCTTGGAGAGATCGTCAATACGTTCTTTACATTGGGTGAGCGCCTCACTTCCTCTAAAATTGTGAGGAAAATTCTTAGGTCTATACCTGGAAAGTTTAGACCTAAAGTAATCGCCATTGTGGAGTCCCACGATGTGGACTCCATTGAGGTTGAGGAGTTAGTAGGTAAACTATAAACCTATGAGATTAATCATCTCTCTTTTGTTGGTAGAGTTGGGTCTAGCTCCGGCATGGGTATGGCACTTAAGACAGTTCGTCCCAACCCTTCAGATAGTGATGAAGAGAGTGTGGATTTTGACGAGGAAGAGTTATCCCTTCTTGAGAAGAGATTTTAAAAATTCATCAAATTTAGCAAGGGGCAAACCTTAAACCTCTCTTCTCATAACTTCACTATTACTTCCAAGAAATTATCCCCAAATGGAAGTGATCAAAAGTCTTCCAAGCCCCCATTCAATTCTAAGTTATATCAAGGCATCTAATACCACGAGTGCCATGGGTTCGGTCACATTCAAGCTGAATGTGCCAACACTCTCGAGAGGAAAAAGAAGAAGTGATTCACTGTCGCATGGGATGATGATGTTAGGATAGTATACTTAAAAGCCATGCTTTTATGTATTTATTATCCGGGATCCCGGCATATTAATGAGAATTCAT
>JAULLF010337199.1:0-17399 GCA_035668175.1 Sarracenia flava
AAGACAACTATAAACATTCAATTTGTACTAAATAAAGATTAAATATGTGTATTAATAAGTTTTAGACCATTTACTAGTACTTGAAAAAAATTCACGTGCGCGGTTGCCGATTCCCGTTAGAGGTAGACCGATACGCCCAATATCCGTTACGCGCGATCGCGACCGTTACGCCGGCCGCGACCGCGATTTAGAACCTTGGGTTAAGCCTTCATATAGGGATTAATGTGGTTGACTTAGAGGATGATTTTGGCATGAAGCAATGATTTCTACGGTTTGATGGCAAAGTACATAAAGCTGAAAATTATTAGACTGATGAAGAAGAAGAATTACGAGTATAATTAACTCTCACAAGAGTTTTGAAGCGTCACAGAGTCAACATAGATTCTCATTAAATCAACTCTATTTAATTAATGGATGTGTATATGTATATGTGTATATATATATATATATATATATATATATATATATATATTTGTAGGTGTAGGAGTTAGGTGTTATGAATGTTTTGAGATGATGTAGAAGCTTAATATGACTGGAGGTTCATGAATACAGAGGTTAGAGCCGAGCACTCCTACGACAGAAGCAGGTGGCAGTACTTCCTAGGTGAAAATGGATAAGAGATTCAGAGTATAAACGGGTTAGTTCCTTGTTAATAAAGGTTTCCTTTATATAGGGGAGAACCAAAGGGAAGCCATAGTTGTATGGGATGTGTGGTGTGTGACCCTTTTGATGCAACATGTCCCTCGAAGACCACGTCACTGCACACTAGTGTGTGGTGCGATTGTGAGAATATTATGTAATTAATATTAGGATTCAACATATATTATGTAATTAATAGTGCGATATTTTTCATTATTAGAATAGGATATTGTTTCCTAGTTTAGGTTTCTTGTGGGCTATATATTCGATGTACTCCATCATTGATCAAGCCTTTTAGCTAGTACGTAATAATATTATTTTGGTATTTTGCAACATGATAGCTGATTTGGAGTATCAGGGATGGGTAGGGTGCGTGTCCCTGGCCTGTTCGCGGCAAGTGCTGTCAAGTGAACACGCTGCGCGTTAGGGAGGGTGTGAAGAAGCAAAGTTCTACATCGCTTGAGTACAAAAGTAATGCGCAATACTACAATATATAAACGTGAGTGTATCCTTACCTCAACAGCTAGCATTTGAGGTTGAGTTCTACCGAAGATAATGTAACATATTTTTCTAACAACGATAAGTCTCCATTGGCCGATGATATGAGCTCCAAAGGTGTTAGTCCATGGTCAACGTTCCTTTTGCTTTGAAGTAGTTGAGGGTGCGTTTCCTATCAAGAGAGTGTAAAACCAAGTTGCCTTGACGATATTTTACTCTAGCCTCTAAACTTATGCCTTCCAAGTGATCCAATTGACCGAGGACATCCAAATCGGGTTGCACAAAATGCTGCATGGTGATTAGATATGAAGAATGGCGCACAATCTTGTTCGTCGCACGAAGTTCTTTTTAGTTGCACGGATGTGGTCGAGCAATCCGAATGAATATGTGGTTCGCTGGTGGTGTTCCTTTCGCAATTGTTGCATAGTGGTTGATTTGTGAACATGCCACGTGGCGACGATTGGACGCTGTTCGGAGAGAGTGCCGCATGGCAGTTGGGAGATAGCACCTACATGTTCCCCCCTACACAGATGCTCTTGTGAACGATTAAGACTGCATGTGCATTCTGTTTGCGAAGTCATGTCAGCTTAAAGATATGTTTGCATACCAAGGCGGTTTGGCATATTAAGGGGACTTTGTTATTCTGGCTTGTAAGAATTTTCCAAGAGAAATCAAATTCCCTCATTCATCAATTGGGCTCGTTATTTTTCAAAGATTGTGGCTTGCAGACAACACTGCTCAGTGCTTTTAGGTTTTTCACTCGCTAGAGACATTGCCTCTTCTATTCGGATGCTAGTGAATTATTGGCCACGAATGGATCCTCATTTGGGAGTTTTTTGAAAAGCTTATTTTCATTTGGGGGTGACCAGGGATTCTTTTCGGAGACTTCCACTAGCGACTTCCCCACTTGTCCCAAAGGTCAGAGTACTTCGTTTGGCCTTCTTGCTTTGCAATTGGCCCTTGTTACCCATCTCGTGATTGGTTGCTTCAGCTCTTGCTGCTCAGAAGGTGGCTATCTATTGGGTTAGACCCGTCGTTCATGAGTTAGGGTTTCTTCAAAGACTGTTGCTCGTGGGTTTCACCTTGGATTCGGTCGATCGGTTGAAGATTCAGAGTTTCTCACTCTATCATGCTGATCGGCTACATTTTTTCTTCCAATGATACTTGACGATCATTCCTGCTACCTGCTTTTGAACATTTAGGGTTGGGGGACATTGTCTTGAAGACTGCTTCGTTAATCGAGCTGCTTGGTCTTGGTCTGTTCAAATGTTTCTGCTCAGTAGTTAGAGCTTTAGCCGATGATGAGGAGGAGTTTGTCAATTGACTGCTCGGGTCGGATGGTAGCTCGGTGCACAATATTTCTGGTACTATGGAGTCATGGCAGAGATGCGTTGGATTTGGGAGGTGATGTTGTAACTTGCGACAAACATGGGTGAGAACAGGCCAACAAATTCTGTTCGGAGACAAGGAGGTGCATTGGAGCTTAGTAGGATCCAATCTCTCTGGTTTACTTACGCCTACAAAGCGGATACTTCTGAGTGAGTTCTTGCTACTCCTGAGAATGAGGCTGGTGTTGTGGGTTGTCAAGGAGATATGCAGGGAGTTAAAGTTCTAGATTGTGAGAGGTGGCACATCAGTTGACTTAGCTACCCCAATGGTTAGTTAGGTGACTCGACATGATATGACTGTAGTACTAACTATTGGAAGGGTAGTGAGGGGGATTGGTTTGGCTGGGATCCTTCCCAAATTTTTGGCATCATTGAAGGAAAGGTTCGTGCCTGTTTGTTGGAGGCTTTTGCATAGAGGCTAGACACATTCCTCAGGGTCACAGAACTGAGTTCGTGCTTCCATTTCTTCTGTTTTTGTAAGCATTGGATAAACTGCTGATATGGTTTTAAAAATAGACAATTACTAGGAGTATGGATGCCAATGTAAAAGAAGATTTCCATACGCTGTACGGTTCTTGATTGCATGATGGGTCTTCATATAGAGTAGATGGAGCAACCATTATTGCGGGTGATTGCTGCTAGAAATGTTTGGTTGGACGTGGTAAAGTTAGACAGCTAGATTTACGAAGTGCGAAGTGCAGGGTACACTGGTGCTGCTGAAACGGAAGAGAAGATTGCAGCTCAGTTGCAATAGCCACTCGGACTTCGATCTTCGGGGAAGTTAATTTTATATGATGCTCAAGCAGGCTATGCGAAAAATAGCTCAGAGTGGATAGCCTACATGCCTTTTACCTTTTTTCCTTCTTGTAATGTGCTAATACTTTCAATGTTAAGAAATTCAGTTGCACATTTGTATCAAACGCATTTTGATGGAACAAATCCATGTTTCTCTTTCTTCTTTTCTCTCATATGAAAAAGAAAATTATGACTGGGATAGCTGACTTTGGCAATGTGAATGTGTAATTTTTGGTTATTATTTTATTTTCGTTTGTTAAAGGGTAATTTAGTCATTAAGACTAATTATGGTTTTATGTTTCGTTCTATATATATTTTGCAATAATTGGTTCCTTCTTTACCTCTTCTTCTTTTAACATAGTATCAAAGCTTAAACCCTAAGCAAATGGTCTGTTTGTCACACAATCTCTGTTGGCTTCATCCACCATAACTGACTAGGTTCCGACCTTCATCGACTATTGTTGACCAGGATCCAGCCTTCGACGATCGCTAAAATCCTAGCAGACCAAATTTTTTGTTTTTTGTTTTCTACTCCGCAAGCCCGTATCCTAGCTTTTTATCAATTCTAATTCTGATCTTCCTCCCTAATATGATATTATTGTGCTGATACAGACCAAAATTTTGCTATGATCCAATACCGATAATAAACACCAAGGCTTTGCAATATTTGATTGATCAGAATTCTGTAAATTGCAATTACCATAGAAGTTCCCTAAGAATTCACTAAAGGAATGTTTCCAATTAAAGTTGTTTGCTCTTTTGCATGTCTTAAGTCATTTTCCAAATGAATCTCGCAGATACATATAATTTAGAAGAATATGTGAGTAATACATCTCTTTCTTTTATCAAGGGTTCCACTAATTGATATGTTTCCACAAATAATTGAAATTCAATTTCTTCATTAGTATCTTCAATTTTTGGGAAGTTATAAACTTATTCTTTATACCCTAATCAATGAACCTACAAAATCCTTTAAATTGTATCTGATTAGACCTTGGTATTATAGACATTCCTTCATTTCCATACTGAAGCATTTTTAATTTATCATTTATTGAAAAATCCCATTATTGGTTCACTCTGACTTCGGTGACCATTGTTGACTAGGTTCTAACCATTGCCGAAACATTCGCTGTCGAAACCCTAGGCATTGTAGACCCATTGTTTGCCATCTTGCATCTACTTGTTGAACTCTTGCGTTGAAGCTTCTTTCTCTTCCACCGCCCATCGTCGACTGTTATCGACCACTGATCACACCTCGAGTATCCAACCAGTATTGAGCCCTAGCCGTTAGCACCCTAGCCATCTCATACCCTTTGTTTTCGTCTCTTCTCGTTGAGCCATAACCATCGTAGCAAACCCTCACCATCACAACAAACCCTAACCGTCGCTCACTGTTTTCGACCATCATTGACCCTTCCTCAACAAACAAATCTTCTTTTTGACACAACTCGTAGCAATCCAAGCAAACATCATCTCGTGCCATTGGTTTTCATCGGAAACCTAACTTCCACTGATGACCACATTAGGCTTTCTCTGGACTTTGACGACTTATACCGGGGTCTTATCTAAAGTCTCCTTTTTTGGTTCTGTTCTTCGATTTCTCTGGTTAGTGCCTTCGGTTTTTTGCTCGCTGGCTTGTGTTCCTTCGGTGTTACTTTTTGAGACGTATTAGGGGCCTTTGATTCTGTGTATTGCATGGATATCGGTATTGTGTGTCTGCATGAGATCTTATTTATTTTCGGGATGTGTTGTAAGCTTGTCGACATGTGTAAAGAGAAAATTACAAGCTACTTGCATTTATTGTCACTCTAAATTTTATTTAGCAGTGAATTTTGACATGAGATTTTGAACGGAATAAATACTGATATTTTATTTGGCACAAGATTTGGTCTGAGACTTTTCTCTTCAACCTCCAGTGGTAACCACTCTTCCTTAGTGCAGTTCATGTTAGAGCATTTTGAAATTATGCAAAAACTCTGTTGGCTCTAACCCCATACATCTGCTCTACCCACTTTTTCTTTAGACTTACATGGTTTTTGTTTCACAGGTATTTCACCCAAAATTTGAATTTGATTCAATTCCTTGCATCATATGCCATTTGATATGTGTAGTCTCAGTCTGAATTTCTCCCTCTTCTCCTATCACTATTTCTATTGCAAATGTTGTTTCTATGCAAATTGTTTCTATTGACTTTATTCTTACTTTCCTATCTTATTCCTTGTCTATTCCTAATATCTTTTGTGTGTCAAACAATTATATGTTAGTTTACTATATCTATTGGTGAGCTTTTTTATTTTGGTTTTGATGTTTTATTCTTTTTCTATGGTGGTCTTGTTTAGGATCGAACGTCCCAGAAGCATATTAGGATTGGGCGTAAGGTTGGTGATTTATGTATCTTAGAGAGCCTGTACCTTCCCGTTGATACCCTTTTTTGCAGTTGTCTTCTTTTTGCTTAAGTCATAATTTCTCTTCTTTTTATCTTTAAAATTCTCGGTTAGGTCATCTATCTCGTAAGCGTTTAAAAATTTTAATTCAGTTTGGTCACTTCGGTGAAATACTTACTAGTGACATCTCCGAGTGTAACCGTTGTAAACTTTTTAAAATGTCAGTTTTACCTTTTCCGAAAAGTACTTTTTTTCTACATCTCCTTTCTCTATTGTTCACGCTGATGTGTGGGTCCCTTCTCCCATTGTGACGAGGGGAGAAATTGTTTTGTCACGCTCCAAGTTACTCGTTATTGGTTTTTAGTTCAGTTTGTTTTTGTTCTTCTCAAAAGGGAGCCTAATAAACGCAATGCTTGGTCATCATTTTGTGTCTTCTTAGGATATGGCATTCATCTGAAACGGTATCGGTGTTATGATCTTGTATCTAAATGGCTCTATGTCTACTGTTATGTTGTCTTTCTTGAAGGGACTCTCGTACTTAAATCCCCTCTTCAAATATGTCCTTATTTCTAAAGAAGATTTCAGATCATATTGACCCTCTTCCAGATCATGTGTCGTCTGAAGAGTTTACTTGTAGCCTTGATGTTTATGTTCTTCCTCCTACTCATTCTTCTGTTGTTCTATCTCTTCTGTTAGTTTATTCTCGCAGGCAAACTCCTCAACTCGTGTCAACCAGCTTTGGCATAGTTTTATTTGTCTTTGTGGATCCTAATTCTCCTGAGTAGCGCTACCCTTTGTGTATTCATATTCTGCCGGTAAGACTTTGTTTTTCTAATACTTGTTTTTCGTCTTTTTATTGTGTCTTCTTGTCTACTATTCATGCTTATTTTGTGCCTTAATCCTATAAAAAAACTTGTACGGTTCCTAGTTTAATTAATGCAATGCAAGATGAATTAACTATTCTTTAGAAAACTTGTACTTGGGAGTTGGTTTTGTTGCCTACCGATAAAAACGTCATGGTTGTAACTGGGTATAAAGTTAACACTCATTCTGATGGTTCTCTAAAGCGCTATAAAGCCAAATTAGTTGTTGAAAGATTTTGCTGAAGATTTGATTATGAGGAAATATTTACTCTTATAACTAAGATGACTATAATTCCAACTTTGATTTCTGTTGCTATAGTTCACCAGTGTCCTATTTTCCAATTGGATGTCAAGAATACTTTTCTACATCTTAATGAGGAAGTATAATTGCGTTCTTCATAGGGAATGAGAAGGCATATGATGAAGATATTTTTGAGATTTAGGAATTTAATAATTTAGTAATACTTTATATCTTGACTTTTATTGAAATCTTTTAAACTTGGTAATGTTAAGTAGAATTTTCCTGATTTATAATATATTGCTTTTATTAGCCTTAATTAGGATTTTCTTGAATTGTGATATTTTAAAAAATTTATTTTATTAGCTTTAAACATGGGTTTTCTTGAAAACAAGCTATTATTAATAGGTTTAGGGAGACTATGATATTGAGTTATTGACTTTTGTCTTGATATTGAGATCAAGTTTTTTTTTTTTAATAATTTTTTAGTGTGACCTTTCTTTTCTTTCGCTTCTTTTGTTTCTTTTATATGGGTCTTTTTTTTTTTTCTTTTATTTGTTCTCAGTCTCGTTGGCCTTTAGGCATCATCCCCCTATAGGTCTCCCTCATCTTACTAGTTTTGTGTGTCATTTTCGTCGTGCTATTTATGGTTTGAATCACTTTTCTTGTGCCTTGTATTTGCGCTTTCATTCTTTTGTTACTCACATTGGTGTTAATCTTAGTTCTCGTGGTTTTGCTTTTTTTCTCTGCCAAACTGCTGTTGGGGTTGTTATTTTGCTTTTATATTTGGCCATGTGGGTGATATGATTATCACTGGTTTTGATTCTACTGCTATCTCTGATGTAAAACATCTATTTCTTGAGTTTGAGATTAAAAAAAAAATGGTCATGTTTTCAATATTTTCTTGGTATAGAGGTTGGTTTCTCAATTAAGGGTTATCTCTTATCTCAGTATAAATATGCTAATTAGTTACTCCATTGTGCTTGTCTTACTAATGAGCAAGTTGACACTTCCATTTAGTTACATGCTAAGTTATGTCCTTCTAATGGTGTTTTCCTTGAAGATTCTTGGGAGTTTGATTTATCTTACTGTGACTCGTCTTGATATTGGATATGCAGTTCATGTCGGTAGTCAATTTGGTCTTCTCCTTGCGCGACTCATTTGGCTGCTTTGCTCTAGATGTTACGTTATGTTCGCCGTATTATCTTTCCAAGGTTATCATTATCTTTATCATTTTTTTACTCTTCGTGTTTATACATTTGCTAATTGGGATGGGGATGTGTGTAATCGCAAGTCTATTGTTGGTTATTGTGTGTTTTTTGGCGACTCTCATTTCTCTGAAGAGTAGGAAATGGTCTGTCATTGCTCGTTCTACGCTGAAATTGAATATTATGGCATGACTCATGCCACCATTGAGTTGTGTGGCTCGGATGATTACTATTTGATTTGGGTGTTTCTCTTTCCTCTCCTACTTCTCTCTACTAGGATAACTAGAGTGTGATGCGGATCGCTCACAACTTTGTTATCATGAACATATGAAGCATGTAGAGATTAATTGTCACTTTGTTCATCATCTCTTGCATGGTATTAATCTAACTTTTGTCCCCTCATCTTTGCAGCTTCCGTTTTTTTCGGCTCATTTTTGCTCCTTTTAATGCTTATTGAGCTCGCATCCTGTGTTTTGAGGAGTATGAAAGTGTAATGTTTAGTTATTTTTTTTATTTGTTTGTTAGTTAATGTGTAGCTTAGTCATTAATACTAATTAGAGTTTCAGGTTTTGTTCCATATACATTCTCTAACTCTTTTTTTGGTATTTACGCCTTTCATTAACTGCAACAGTAAATTCCTTTTTTCATCTCTTGTAATAGGCAACCCATCCATTTAAGGAATGGGTTTGGATCCATTGGATATTTAATGATCCCATGGATCATTGACTCCTGTGAATTTGCTTGGCTGAGTGGATTAGGGTATGTTGATGGGAGAATGATTGCGGGGGTACTCTATCGAACCATCTAAAAGAAGAGCAGGCTCATATGTGTAGACTACACAGTGTAGTGAGAAGAATAATCATGGGGATAATTGACTCTAGCGAACAATCCTTGGAAGGAGTAGACTTGCCTTTGTTGATGGAAGAATGACCGGACGGATCATTACTCCAGCGAACCCTCTTTGGGAGGAGTGTGTTTGTATGTTGAGGAGGAAAAATGATCATGGACTCTAAGTGAACCATCTTGAAAGGAATGAGTTCATTTGAGGAGATAGCTGAAAAAATTGGAGTGAACTCTTTGGAAATAAAATGCTCTACTTTGATTCTGTGCAGCATTGATGGGATTCAAAAGTTAATTGGATCTGACTTTGGTGATGCAGTGGTGTTGTAGTAACCACTTCCATTGATTTCTTTGATCACGAAGGGGGCGTCCCACATTGGAGTCAATTTGGAAAGTAGTGTTCCTCCTATCATCGCATGTGAAGCTGCTCTAAGCACCAAGTCTCCCCTCTGAAACTGCCTTGCTCTGACAGGGTGGTGATTGTGCGGGTAATCTGGCGCTGATAGACTTGGTTGTTTTTGTTTGTTTTATCTCATCGCTTGTCTAGGGTTTCCAATTGTTGGGTACCATATCATCTGCGTTCTTGCTCCAAACTGCTATTCTTCAGAATTTCAGTTAGGATGGCTTTTGCCCCATAGACCAAGGAGAAAGGGGTCATCTGGGTGGAAAGGTGCTAAGAAATAAGGCATACCTAAAGCATCATTGGTAATACATCAACCCAGTTCAGTTAATGATTGTCTAGAATCCTAGTAAGGATTATGAGTCTTAGTTGTGCATGGGCGGGGGAAATTGTCATCCTTGATGTCTGAGCTCGTGCTTCTTAGGAACTCATTAATCCATATTAATTAAAATTTTGAGAACATTCAATTACGAGGTTGTTTCCATGTTTGGTTTAGTTCAATACAATGCTTGTACATCTATTTAATGTGATTTCTTGTTTCCTGCCTGTTGCGTATAACACACCTTTGATATACTTAACTTTATTTGGTGTCTTTTTGTTTGTGCCAAATAGATGTGCTGAGAAGCTTCTTTACAAAAAGATGAAAGAGAAGGAACAGTTGAGGAAAAGAGAGAACAAAGAGCTCCGGAAAAAGAGGTGTTTCTCAAGTGTGGTTTGTTTTTATTAATAAAAGGGATGCTCCCAGATTTTCTGCTGTATGGACTTGTGTTTTGTTTTCAGGGAAAGGCCAGAAAGTGGTGATGACATTGAGCCTGGAAATGGGAGGAGCAATGAAAGGAGAAAAGGTTTGGTTTAACCCACTGATTCTACTTTAAAAGAATTGCTCTTACAACATGATGCTCAATTCAGTGGCATTACTGGGTCCTGGGCTTTTGGGTTTTCGAATTTTGGTGATAAGGAGACTCAAACTTGAGCTCCTTTATTAGGGTATGCAACCCAAGTGTTGGGGTGTTCCCTTGGGGGTCCTCGCTTGGGTATTCCTTAGCCCCTGTGTTCTGTACATGGCATCATCATGCCAGACGACCTGCAATTAAAGAACTAGAAACTAAAATGAACAGAAAATAAATCTTAAACTAACAATCTAAACTTGAAAACTGAATTTTTATTCATTCAAAGTCTCCCAATACATTGGAGGAGTATTTTATTTATAGACTCCCTAATTTAAAAATAGAAACTTGAAGCCTAAATTAATGGAAACAAAATCATATAATATCCCAATTAATTGAAAATAAAAAAATAATATCTAAATAATATAACATCCTAAATAATATAATTTCCTAATTCCATATGTTGTCCGCATTATTATTCTCCACTAAGAAAAAGAGCTCGTCCTCGAGTTTGGCCGAAAGTACTGATTGCGATTATGCCATTTAAGCAAGGAGTGTCAATAAGGCAACGGCTTTCGGTCCTTGTTGCGCTAATAAAGCGTGATCATAAGATTGTTGACGATATCCACAAACAAGGTTTGATAACCCACAAAAAATCTTCAACACCCGCAAAATCAATATGATGGAGTGGAACTGTATGCTCATGATGAAGAGGTTCCATAGGTGGTTGAGGTACTTGTAATGGTATGTCGTGCACAGTCGGAGCTTGAAGAGGAGAAGGAGCATCCGTGGACTCAAGAATTTGCGGTGAGGAATTAGACTTATGACGAACAATTTCTTCTTCTGCTAGATAAACCTCTACCGATAAAGCGTTCTCATAGACATCGATTACATTGTTATAAGAGTGCAATATTTCATCTTGAATTTCTTTGCGTAAGCCAAAAAGAAATTGGCTAACTACATTACATTGAGCATAGCAAGTGTTTGACAATTTTAATTAACTTTTGAACTTTACAAAATAATCAGACACGTTAGAATTTTGTTATATGAGATTGTTGTTGAATATTGGGTGCCTATGAAGTGCAATCAGCTATTTTTCAAAACCACCTATGTTGCTCTGTAAGGCGTGCATAATGCCTTAATGTTATTCATGTTTATTCAAAGAAATTCATTTTTTCTTTTTTATTTCTTTTCTTTTTCCTGAATCTTTGTGTTTCCTTTTTCTTTTTCTTGACTCATTTCCTCTTTTTGTTTTTTTTTTACACCCCTTTTGCCCTTTTTTTAAACTCATTTTTTGACTCTTTTTTTCTCACTCCTTTTTTTGGCTTAGCCTTTTTTTCTTTCACTGTTTTTTTTATTCTCCTTTTTTTTCCACTCCTTTTTAAATATATGAATAAATAAACCTACGGCTAAATCCTTGCTCGTAGGAGTTTCTTAGGTGAAAAGTAAATATTATCACTTGAATTTGAATTATAGATGAAACTCGTTAACAGAACATAATGGAAAAATATGATCTATGTGACCGGCCTCAATTGCTTGGGATACAAAGCCTAGTTTGTTTGATTTGGTTTAGATATTCTATGAAGATAGATAGTTTAAGCTGTGGCTTGGACATCAAATTCAAGTGACAATACATATACGTATGTATTTGGATACATATTTTAGGGTTTTCATAACCTTTATAATGAATTGTACATGTGTTAATCCTTTTCCTCGGTCATTATTGAAGATAACCTCAATTTTATTTAAAGTACTCTTCTTTGTAGGAAGGCGGGCTTCAACTTCAGCAAGTGTTCACAAGAGCGATGAGGACGACGAGAACTTTGATGAGTTCCTTGAGGGTATGTTCCCTTAATTAAAAGCTGATTGGCTCATTCTATGCCGAATATACGTTTCTAAGTTTGACTTGGTGAAATAGAAATATACAACTTCTTCCGAATTAAATTTATTTCCCTATCTCTTTCTACTAAATGTACATAAATGGATCATGTTTATCAGTTGTGAAGTACATTATGAAAAATCTTCAATCGATCATGTTTGTTCTGTTTTTCATTCCTCAAGCTGTTTGCTAAGTGAAGACCGAAGAGGGATTTGGCTGTCATAAACTAAGAAAAGCCAATTTTTCTTGTAATGCTTGTCCCTAGGGTTTGTCCAAACGACGTTGGATTCATTTTCAGCATCATGGTTTCTTGAAGAGTTGTTGCCCGTGTTTTTTCCTTCCCCAAATGGTAAAACTTGGTGAAGTGAGAAAGAAAAAAAAAAGGCAATTATGAGTCTCCGCTTATTCTTCTTTATAATTAGTTTACGAAGGATTTTTAAAGGGTTCTAAATTGGAAGTCCAAATTTATAAATTTTAACGCACAAGTTCTATTTTGATAAAAAAAAACGCACAAGTTCTATTAATAAAAATTTTAATGCACAAGGTTCACAGATAAATTTATTTGTTCTATTGTAACATAGATGAAATGTTGTGTTTTTCAATTGTAATTAAACAGATAAATTTATTTGTCCCATTAATAAACAGATAAAACGTTATGCTTTTCAATTGTAATTGAACATATAAAGAGAAAAATTTATCTGCTTCACTCAAATATATACAAGTGATCAAGAGATTTTTATCTGCTCACCAAATGGATCTCGCTTGAAAACTTTTATAACATAGGTTTTTGTGGATGAAAAACCCAAATAACTTATAAAGTGGATTTTTTTTATTGAATTTTTGATTTTTAAATGCAATACTATTGAACCACCTCATGAGACATCAAGAATTTGGATTAGTACACTTTTCTGGGTAGTGGGGGATGATAATTTAAAATACACCAGTGATAATGGTAGTTCATGATTTATGCCCATTATTTAATTTTATATTTAGTATTATTATTGAGTAATATAATATATTTTCTTTTAATATTGTGTTGTAGTAAATTTTGTACAAGCTATGAAAATGAGAGTTGTCTTAATTTCTTCTATTACGTATTGATAGCTAAAGGAACTATTGGCTTGCATAGTAATGTGAATAACTAACTTTTCATGTAGAAGATTGTTTACTTGAAATAATTTTTTTTTATTTATTTTCTAATGTATTTTACATGAGCTAATGGCATAAAAGTTTTGATAAAACAAAAATTAATTTTCTAATGTCTTTTTTACTTTGAAAAAAATAGGAAACTTCTAAATGTACATAGAATTTGCTAAAAAAATAATTATCAAAATACTTGTACATAATGCATATTTATTTATATATTTAAAATTTAAAAATTGTATTAAAGAAAATTAAGGTACATTTAAAAATCTTAAAAATTATATGCGGCTCTTTAGTCAACTCCCCCTTATTTTTGGTTTGTATGTTTAAAAACTAAAAAATGTATTAAGCAAAATTAATGTGCATTTAAAAATCTTAAAAAAATATACAGCCGCAGTTTAGGGCATCAACTCCCCCCTTATTATATAGGGTAGAGAGAGATAATGATGCATGTCATTTTCAATGAAGTTCAAGAAATTGAGAAAATTGGGTTGATCTTATGAGTCCACTGTTTTTTGTCTGTTTCTTTCTATTTCTTTCATAGCAGAAAGTGAAATCCGTCCTTGCTTCGGCTTGTATTTGGTCCAACTTTTTTTTGTAGGTTTTTTTGATTTTAATTTTTGTATAAAAAAAAAATGTGAAAAGATATTAAAAAAACAGTTGATTATAATGAGAGGCCGAACAAGTAAGTCTTTTAAGAAACTTGCAAACAAAAAGCTTTTTGTAAAAAAGTAAAGCCAAACAGGCTGAATTTAATGCATTAATAATGAGGGATAATTTTTTTGGGGTAATTAACTATAACATAAAAGAAAAAGAGATTTAGAAATATATAAAGAACATATCTGACCTTACAACCCACAAACACCATAACAACCAAGAACCAAACCAACCAACTACAAAACACCTTCGATTTCAAGCACGACAAGACAAAAGCTTGCACAAGTGACTACAATAAATTTTGATAGAGATGCAAAAAGGAGAGAGAAACTCGACAACCACTTCTGCAATAGTTGAGAAGAAACAGCTGACCAACAACATGGTTGATCAACACACAGTTGAGCAACAACGGGCTTGATCAGCACACACTTGCAACCAATTGAGCAACAATTAACTGAGCAACAACAGCTCCGCAATAACAAGTTGATCAACACACCTAAGCAATCAACTGAGCAAACATGGCAAAGCAGTAGAACACTACCTAAGCTATTGCACATCACATTGTCAAAGCTGCTACACACAACACTGTTGTAAGAAGAAAGGTCAACCACCAACAAGGCTGACTAGGTTCTGAAGCAAGATCAAAATTGAAAACTGAAAAACACAACATACACACATACAAACACAAACACCCTTACACATGCCGTAAGGAAAGACACTAAACAAAAGTTATGAACAACCCTCATAGCTAGGCCAAAACAGAGAAGCAATCAAATTTTCCAACCTATTTCGGATAGAAAAACAAAATGGGAAAAGAAGCTCGAAATAGCTCTGAAGCAAAGACCAACGACAGCACAAAACAACCAATTACTGTCACCTCGAACTGAACATCAAAACCTTAAAGTTGCCTTACACCGAGCAAGATCATCAAGCATGCCAAGCCTTTTTTTGTGTGGACCTTTGAAGCCAGCACGACCTAAACATAAAAACATATCAACATAAGCCTGAACCCCCCACCCAGAAGAAATAGGAAAAGAAAAACAAGAAAGAAAAGAAAGAAACAAAGAAAAGGACCCAAAAGAAAAAAAAACCCAAAACAAAGAAAAAAGGAAAAGAAAGAAAGGAAAACAAAAGGGAAAACAAGAGCTATGACTCAAAAACAACAAGTTCAAGGTTCCACTACCTTTGAATAAACTTGTTAACCTTAATATTATGAATGACCTTAGAAGCTTCATATAGTTTCTCCTAAAATTTTCTTATATTTTTTGCCCTCCGAAAAAAATACACAGCAATGAATAACATCAATTTGACCACAGTGGCACTTATAGACTGTCCACCCACATAACCAAGAAGCCACTACCACGAGCTAATCCATGAGTTTTTCCAGTGATTAATCTGACATTTTCTAAGTACACTTGACCAAACCTTACGAGAAAAGGGACAAGAAAAGAACAAGTGGTCATAAGATTTCTCTCTTCCGGAACAAAGGCAGCAACTAGCATCTCTATTTATGCTGAATAGCCTAAGTCTGTCACATGCGCTTAAATGATTCCTAATAGCAATCCACAAAATGAAACTGAATATAGGGACATGCCCTTTAAGCCAGATCAGCTTTACCCAAGGAGGAGGCTCTTTATGAACCCGAAGTTGTTCCCAAATGAAACCAATGGAAAATTTTCCCCCATTCAAGAGTCATCTCATAGCATCACTTCTAGAATCATTTGGAAAGAAATCATTAACACCTTTCATCTCGATTAGATCAATAGTGATAGCAGAAGGCCAGGCCAACAACAACCATCAATAAATTCTCGAACTTGAGTTAATATCCAAGTCTAAATCATACACAATCCTATGACCTTTCACCTCCCCAATGGAGCCCAAGGGTGCCACGGATCCCACAAGATAAAAGTATCCATTCCATTTCCCACTTTATACTTTTTTTTTTTTTTTGATACCACCACTTTATACTTAATAAAAGGCTTGATGAGGGCACGCGACTGCAGAATTTTCCGCCAACACCAAATAGTAGATTGGGGAACTTTAGCAACCCAAAACGATTTATATTTTTATGGGACTAGTAGTGTAATTATTAATACCACATATTTTCTAAGTATTATACACTTTACATTTTACAAAATTAGTTATTCAATTGATATATAATTCTTTATTCTCTTATTATATCAAATAACTAATATATAATTCAATTTTACGTCTAATTTGCTTAATCAAACATGTTCCTCTATTGGTTTGATTTAGTTTGGCATGCCTCCAGGGACCAAATCAATTTCTCCATGTAACCACATTAAGTACCCGTTTGGTACGACTAGTTTTATAGTAAAAGATTATTATTAAAAAGAATTAAGTTTAAAGGTACTGAAATAAATTTTCCATTTTTTTAATTTCCTTTTTTTTTTTGGTTGCCGTTGTCGTCTATAAGCGGAACATTTATTTGTTTGGGTTCTCTGCAAGTCGATTTTTTTGTTTTGGCTTAAAAAGCCAGTTTTTTACTCTTTTTTTCATTTCTTTTTATAGGAAAAAATTATTCACATCTCAAATAAATATATTTTTCGAAATGAGATGATTATAATACCTTTAATAAAAAAATTTTACCTCTATTTTCAATAAGTCAAAAACTATCCCAAATAGTAAGCTTAAAAGAAAAAAAGAGATTAGATATTTAAAAAGTAAAAAAAAAAGATTACTCCAAACAATTATTTTAAATAGTCCAAACAAGTCACTATAATCGGGTGTTTTCCCCCTGTAAGAGAGAATTTGGACTTAATGATCAAAATGGGGGTTTTGAAAATTTATTCTCATTCTACGTGAAAACGTCTTTTGTAAAGACGTTTTCAATGGTTTTTGATTTTCCGAAGCTGGCTTATTTCACAATCAAGAATTTCTAAAGAATCAAATGACGCTTTTTACATTTTCTTCAGAAGGCGTCAATTCAATTGTCGTTTTCACTATTTTGTTAAGAACACGTAATTTGAAATGACACTTTGAAGAATTTCCAAAAGTAGCATCAATTCAATTGGTGCTTTTTATATTTTGTTTAGAAGGCGTCAATTCATTTGACACTTTTCCTAACACGTCAATTCAATTGATGCTTTTAAGTAACGTGAACAGCATTTGAGCTGCCTATAAAACCCCCTAGAGGCGAATCCATTTGAAGTGTCTTGCGAAACACTTGAATAAAGTGCTCATAAGGGCTCAATGAGGTTTTTTATGCAAGTTTTTTTATTTTGTTTTGTAGCATCTTATTTTGATAATTTAGGGTTTAAGGTTAATTAATTGTGCTTATAACATATAATTAAGTGTTTCTTAACTACGCTTACAGTGTACTTCAGGGTTTATTACTGAGGGCCGGTTTAACAACATATAAAAAAAGGCTTAATTTTTTAGGACTATATGGTACTTAAATAAATAAATAAATAAATATATATATCATAAAATCCTAACAAAATAAATAAAACATTTTTTATTGGATTTAATCGCCTACAAAAAGGCTTTATTTATAAAGTACCTAAATATATCATAAAATTCTAACAAAATAAATAAAGCATTTTTTGACCGGTTTAAC
>JAULLF010338294.1:0-11276 GCA_035668175.1 Sarracenia flava
ATAACCGGACCGAACCGTACGGTTCGGTCCGGATCGGTCCGGATTACCGGTTCATTCGGTTTTTTTGAACACCCCTAACGTATCTCACCTGACCCCTACTCAATTTAGATATGAGGAGAAGAGTGGCTCAGTAGCTCAACGTCAGTTACGTTATGAGCTTTGCGGTAAGCCCCGTCATGCTATTAACCACTACTAGAAGTTACATGGTCATCCCCCTCCGGGACATGGAAATAGCCATGGTGGCGGATGTAATGGACCTATACTCTCCCACGCTCATTTTTCTGAGACCTCTACCAACCCATACGGAGAGATCAGCCCTCTCTATAAGGCTGAGTTGACTACTCTATCAAGCACCTGATAGCTTACATTTCTTCTTATGTCGCCTCCATTTCCTCCTCTGACTTTATTCGCTCAGGTACATCTCCTTGTGCACTTAGTACTGTTGCCTCTCATAGTCCTTTGATCATTGACTCGGGTACCACTAATCATGTATTTGGTATTGCACCTTGTTTTATTCTAATTCTATTTGTTATGGTAAAGATAAGGTTCATACAACTAATGGGCCCTTATCATCTGTATATAGTAGGGTTCTAAACAACGACCGTTACGTAACTATATCTTGAAGGTCTATTACCGATACGCTGTCAAAATCGGTGGTACTATAATTCGCAGGTGCATCGTCTGTTACCCCCGTTGCGTAACGGGTATCACATTCGTACCAGTATGTAACGGTCGTTACAGGCACCTTCCCGATACAAGTCATGAACAAAAAAAATCATGAATCAAAAAAACTCACCTTTGTCTTTCTTTTTGTCTTTATCGGATTCTTTTCATCACTTTTGTGCTTTAACAAAGAAAAACACCCTTCACTTCAGTGATTGCTCTTCCCGACTGACCTGTCACTTCAAATTTGGTGTTCGGATTTTGATTTGAGTTAGATTCGAGCTCGAGTTATAGATTTCGGTGGTTGACTAAGGGACTAGGGTTGCCGATCATGTTCGATTTCGGTTCGAAGTTAAGATTACGAACACTAATCATAGATTTTGGTCGTCGATCGGTGACTTTGAGTGACGATTTTATTGGATTTAAACTCAATCAATGATTCAGTCTTGGAGTAGTTTTCGTTCACTCCGATGAGGCGATTCGGTAACTGTAATTCTTCAATTTGTTCATGTTTTTCTTCGGCGCTTCGTGATTTCGGCTCTTCTAATTTCATTCCAGGCCTTCGAAACTTCCGTATGGATCAGGGTTCTAAACAACGGCTGTTACATAATGATATCTTGGCTGGCCGTTACGGATATGGTATGCAAAATCGGTTGTGCCGAAAATCCCCTGTGTATCGTCCGTTACACCCGATACGTAACGTGTATCGCGTTCATATCGGTCTGTAACGGTCGTTACAGACGATAATTTCCCCGACATGAACGAAAAAAACTCACCTTTATCCTTCTGTCGTCTTCGTCGGTTCGTCATCTCAATTGTCTTCACGCAAGCAGAGCCTCCGTCACCTTTAGCTTTACGCGAAACACAGCAGCGAACTCGGATCTGGCATTCGAACTTGGATTGAGTTAGATTTCAAGAGATTTCGGTGTTGGATCAAAGCTTTGACTTCAATTTTAGTTCGATCTGAGGTCAATTTGGGGGCTTCGGTTTCCGATCGTGGTCGATCCTCAAATTTGAGATTTGGAATTGCGATTCATGTTTTTCCGGTGATTTCGACAACTGGATTTGGGTGATTTGTGTTTTTCGGCATTTGAATTTGGAAAATTTGTGTTCCGATGGGTTTTGAATTGGAAATATGCAGAGGGGCTTGGTTTCGGGAGATGGGAAATATGCAAATGCTTGGAAATATCCAGATCTTGCTTGGTTTCAGGAGATGGGAAGACCCAAAGACCCGTTTAGTTGTTTTTTGTCTTTTAAGTGACTTTTTTATTTTATTCTTTTGCTTTCTAAGTGTCTTCTTTACTTGATTAGTAATTTAAGATTCAAGTTTTTATTTTTATTAATTTCTTTCTTTTGTTTTTTAAATTATTCTTTTAAATTTATTATCATACAATTTAGTATAACATTTTTATTTAATCTTGAATTATTTATTAATGTTTAATTATATAATATACATTATAACAATTTAATAAGGTTACAAATTTAATATTATTACATGTAATATAATTTACAAATTTATGATTATTATTATCATCATCATCATCATCATCATCATCATTGTCATTATTATTATTATTATTGTTGTTGTTGTATATAATATTTAAATTATGCTTGATTCTTTACCTCATTTATATTATATAAAATAATATGAACATTTATTATTTTGGACAATTATTTTTATTTAAGTTTAAATTATTCATGATTTGATTATATAATATATAGTATAATATTTTAATATTATGTAATAGTTTTATATTGTTACGAATTTGGTATTATTATTATATGTAGTACTGTAGATTGGACTTGTAATTACTACTTATGAATTTAATATTATTAAATTCATTGTAATATTTTGCAAATTATAATATTGTATGTAATATTTAAATTACGTAATATGTTTTAAATTATCATACGTAGGATATATATTTTGTGTCAAAATAACAATTAAAAATAATTACAAACATTCAACTTGTAGTAAATCAAACTTAAATATGAGTATCAATGAGTTTTAGACCATTTGTTAACGCTTGAAAAAAATTCACGTGAGCGGTTACCAATTCCTGTTACAGGTCGACTGATACACCCGATATCCGTTACACACAATCACGACTGTTACGCCGGCCAATACCACGATTTAGAACCTTGGCATGGACACAGCCAAACAAAGGATTGCACTCAGAAATTAAACCATAATCTGAAGAAACAACTTGATATCACACAAAATAATTAGCATATACTGAAGTTCTATTCCAATAAAACCACTTTTTCTGCTTGAAAAAACATGGGTACATATAACATCATTGCATCAATAACATAAGGTAGAACGTGAGTAATTTCAAGCAATAGGCATATCATGCTAATAAGTTGATGTACTTCACCATAATAGACGATCCGCAAAGCATGGGAAAATTTACATTAAAGTAACAAGCAAGAAACATTTTCTTTTGACCAAAAGAGGAAAAAATGAATTGTCTGTCCAAACTTGGGTTTTAGCAGTGCTTCGACATGCAAATATACAGTGAGAGCACACTCTAATAGAAGTATCTACAGCATTTCCTAGATGAGATGCTCCCAAAAATGCTTTTCTCAAAACAAGTTCTCATCAAGAAAGAAACAAAACAGAAACGGTCATCAGACATACCATTAAAAGGTCTCCAATGTTCTCATCTGAATCAGTCCAGGGTTGAACTGAAAATGGCCTTTTCAACTGCACACACTTGGGAGGGAATGAACACAAAAAACCTGAAGCACAAAATTTTATTCAGCAGATCATCAGATCTCAAAAGTACAATAAGCTAAACCAGAACCAAGATAAACACAAGACATCAACAATGCAGCTACTTGTATTAAAGAACTGCTTATCAAATATATAAAATCCAGAATGTAGGCAGGAAATGTTTTGACGCTTCCAATGGTAAAAATTCTCGTGATTTTATGGTTTTGCTTTCTTGCATGCATGAACATGGGTTTGCACGCCTTTAGTGCTGTTCAGTGACATCTTTTCACTTATTGAAAAAAGACTGAATAGAAAATACACAGTATCTGCATTTTGACCCGTGGACATTGTATAATTAGGAGATTCTTTCATGATCAACAACTCTGAAAATTATTTCCATTGTCACCAAGTATATCTGAAAGATAAAGGGGCATGGATGGGGAGACGAAAAGAGAAGTTAAAAGGCATTGCATAAAAGATAAAATCAAATGATTAATAATAGTCCTTCGCCCCTAGAGAAAGAACCCAGTTGTTCTCATTGGCAATTAAAAATGGGATACAAAAAACTCGAGCTTTAAAAACTCAAGTTAAAGCTCAATTCTTTGAAAATTTGACAACTAAGTTGCCGTTTTAATTAATTCTATGGAAGATACTATAAAACCATGTAGATGCTTATATAACAATTGAAAAATACATAAAATGAGTGAAATAAAAAGCTCTCAAGGAATACATCAAACAATACCCACCTCGGAAAGATTCAAGATTTTGCAGGGTGTCATGATCAAGAGAAATTATTGAGGGTAGTCCCTTGCTTGAAGCAGCCAATTCCATTAATTCCAAGCGCTCATCCTCAATAAGCTCCATGGACTCCCTAGCAATTTTGCGTGCTGTTGCCCTCGCCAAAGCAGCTTTCAGTTTTGCTTCTTCCTTCTCTCTACGAAGCTCTTCTTTTTGCCGTCTCCTCTCAGCCTTCATACACAAATGAGATTAAAAAAAAAGAGGGAGACACACACAGTGAATTTGTAATCACTAGATGTTGTGAATAATGGTTAATATATGAGCTCCAAAAAATCCGCACCACTAGGGTCTCAAACTTACTTTCAAAGACTCCTTCAGCAAAAACTTTTCCCTCCGTTCATTTTCACGTTTTTCCTCACGTTGAAATCTTTCCTGCTGCCGTTGCTTTTCACGCATCATCCTCTCTTCTTCCTTTTGCCTTTCGCGGTCTTGCTTCTCCATTTCCCTCTTCATCTGCTCTTCTCTCTTATGAAAAAAAAAAAATCATAACATGCATTCGAAAGAAATTTTTCCCTTATATTTTGCTGTTGAAAATTAGTTACATAAGGAAAATCAGAGGAACATGTATTAACAAACCTTATGCCTCAAGATATCTTGTTTCTCAAGCTCTTTCTGGATCGTTATTCCATAGGTCTCAACTTGCGTTCCAATTCTAGCTTCATTACTCTGATAGATAGAAGTAACTTTGAATGATTGCTATTACTGATATAAGAAATTGATTATAACATGATAATATCTTTACAATACCTTGCGTTTTTTCTCCAACTGCAAGCCATATTCACTGTTCGAAATGAACCTGTCAGATGCATCTGTATTTTCAGACCCTATGGCTGGATGCACACTATCTGGAGCATCCATTTGCATGTTTATTAAGGATTCCCTTTGCGAAATACAATTGTTATCCCCTGCAGGTGATGATCGTCGTAGCCTACCTTGCTGAGATGATAAACTAAGACACGGCAACTGGCCTTGTACTCCGTATCCCATGGAAAATTGTTCATTACCATGCATGGGCAATGACGCATTGGCACTAGTACACTCAACAGGCAAATCATTGAAGTTAGAAATAAGTCGTCCATATGCATCGGAGCTGAAACTGGGCTCATCAACAAGACATTCATCAAGAAGACATTCACGGTGACCCCTGTTACCAGCCTGGAGGACCAACGAATTAAAGTATTTTAGCGGTCTTTTATCCAGATGAACCCAGTAACTTCAATTTTAATATTTGGTTTTAGCAAGAATTGGGGTGCAAAACAAAAAGAAAAAAAAAATGTTTCACAGAATATGAATAAACAAGAGCATCCTTTATGAATTATCGTATTCCTACCAATACATATGAGACAATTCTTTCAGAGAGAGAGAGAGAGAGCAATATATTGGCCAGTTGAGAACAGCTTCACAAATATTCTATGTAATCCAAATGACACAAATATTTAGACATCATCAAGATAAAATCTAGAAGATTTGATAATTTCTGAATATGAATGGCTAGAAAAAGCAAGCTAAATGTGCTTCATTATGGACAGAATCCCATCTTATATCAATACTATTATTTGAATCACAAATAACATCATTAAACGGATATGGCAAAAGAAAAGGTAACATAAACTCGAAAAGTAACACCACAGAAGTTCACAAAAGAGAAAACAAGTTTTATGCATTTAGTACATTTTTAATTGGAATTTTCGATAAGGCATCCAGTTCATCCAAATCAAAACACTGAAGAAGATAACGAATTTTAAATGTACAACATAGCCGTTCAAAACAAAATTCTGAGAAACAACTGTGTCGGCATCCAGTTTAGTTATGGAAAAGACCAAGTCAGGCATGTGCCATTAAATGCTTTGGAAAATACTTGGTAAGCCAAGGCATGGTACCGGGGATAGTGTGATACACCATCCCATATCGGTGGGAGATGAAAAATAAGTCTGGTATATAATGAAACTTGCGCGCTACTACTAATAACTTGGGTTTAAGCTTTTGGGTCACGTTGTTAAATTCTTTATTCAAGTTATTGAGCTAGTAGTTCACTTAAATTGTTACACATAGCGCATAGCAAGCCAAGGCATGGCACCAGCATAGCGCATGGCAAGCCAAGGCATGACACTTGGCATAACGCATGGCAAGCCAAGGCATGGCACAATGCATAACGCATGGCAAGCCAAGACATGGCATCGAGCATAGCTCATGGCAAGCCAAGTGTGGAGACCCAATTCGCTTTTATTATATTTTATATTATTTTACTTCTCGAGAGTCGAGACAAGGCAATGTCGAGACACGCTTGTTAAATGATTTAAAATTAAAAAAAATGGATTTTAATGTTTTATTCTATTCTTTTGATAAAAACATTTTTTTTGTGTATGCATATATATATGTATGTGTATATATATATATATATATATATATATATATATAAAACACATGTTGCCAAACGCGTGGGCTAGGGCACGCACAGTGGAGCAACATATAAGCTGCATTTTTTACACAGACCCAAGAGCAAGAAGAAGAAGAAGAAGAAGAAGAAGAAGAAGAAGAAGAAGAAGAAGGGTAAGGGAAGAACGATGCAACCACCGGCGCACTACCCCAACGCCGCCGGCAACGGTGAAAGAGAAGGAGAAGGAGAGAGAGAGGGAGAGAGAGAGAGACGGCGGGAACCACCGCGCGAAGCTACTTTCCCGCTCCGCTGTCGCACCACCACAACGCCGATGTCAACAGTCCACCCCGATGCCATTTCTGGTGGTCATCAACGAGGAGGAGAGAAAGAGAGAGAAATAAAAAGAGCAGCAGGAGAGAGAGGCTGAACCGACCACCTTGCTGCGCCACCTCCAAATCTCCTCCAATCTTATTCGAATTTTTTGTTCGATTTTGTTCCAATTGAGGTAGGATCTACCACTACATTTGAATAAATTGCATGTTTATGTGATTAATTATGTTGATTGTTGTTTGTATCAAATTTGGCAAGAAAACCCAAATTACCTAGAACGAAATTGTGGAAATCGGGTACCCTAATTGTATGGAATTGGAAAATTAGTTTTTATGCACTTATATCATGATTATAACAAAGATATCTTATCGATTTGGTTAATGCTAGAAGGATGTGAGAATCATGTATAAAGGTTAGGGTTCCAGTTTAGGAAAAAATGGAAAATTGGGGCTTTTGATAAAATTCCCTAAAATTTATTTTAGAAATATAAAATTGGTGTGAAAATGGACCCATGGTCCTAATTTGAGGTGTTTTGGGAAATCGAGATGACATTAGAAAAGATTGTTGGGTTGAAGGAAATTGGGATTTTCGAGTTTATGTCCTAAATTGGTAACTAAATTGCTATTGTAATTTAATTTAGTACTCCTAGTGATGTGATTTCATTAGGTTTGAACAAAATTCATGTGTTGATATATGGATAGTTGGTGGCATATGTAGGACTTTCTATATATATGTGTTGGGTAATTTAGTAAGTGATAATGACCACTTGCTCTAGCATATGTACATGTATTTACCAAGAATTGGGTAATGTTATTAGAATGAATAGTGAGTGGGAAGCCATGGAGTCGGGTTGGTTATGTTCATCGATAAGGTAGTTGGAAAGTTTAGGCTTTATTACTCAAGGCATGCAGGTTGATTACGGATGTTTAGTTAAGGACTTTGAACTATTAAATTCTTAATAGGGCTATGTAGTGATAGTGAGCACTTACTTGCTATATAAATATATCTATATATGTGTGTGAGCCTGTGTTGTGTTTGATGGCAAGGCAATAAGATAGATAGTTTGGGAAATGTGTGGGTAAGGGCTGGGTAGTATCCCTCGGTAGGTTGATGCTTGTATTTAGACGTCCTCTATGGTATGTTGGGGTGAACGGATGGTTTGGGAGGATTGAGTGTGACCCAGTGAGGTCTGTGGGTGTGATTTCATCGTGTTGAGACACATTAGTTTAAACGTTTCAGTTCTTGGTTTATATGGTTACGTGAGTTGACGTGTGGTCACCATAGGGGTTTGTTGAGATGACGTGTGTAATGACGCATAGTTACCTTGTGATATGTGTGGTGATGTGTAGTTACTCTAGCGATAAGACGTGGTGATATTTGAGGTGATGTGTATCTACTATAGTGCCTGATATGAATTTGGTGAATGACGAACCCTAGGGTTCAATATGTTGATACTGATTGTTATTTAGTAATTCTTATGTGATTAGACTATCCTCTATTCTTTAATTGGTGATGTATATATACATGCAAGATGAGATTCTAGTAAGAGGATTAGGATATGACAGTGGATTTCTTCTCCAAATTTGGGAAAGACGTTGTGGGTATCGTATTAAAGTGAAATTGATGATTGAAATACCAAATTCGGGTAAGTCAGTGTGTGTGAGATGTTGTGGTTTAGCCTAGGATTTTCCATTAATTTGGTGATTGTTTGACCCTAATTGGTTCATAAATGAATGTAGTTCATATTCTACATGTTATTCTATGTGATGTGTTAGGATATGGGATTCCACACGAATCATCGGGAAGTCCGTACCCTTTGTTTCAGTTTGTAAGTTGGGTATATGTGGATTGGTTATGGTTCCACGTGAACCTTCAGAGAGCCCGTACCCTTGGTTTCAGTCCGTAAGTTGGGTGTCTTTGGATTGGTTATGGTTCCATGTGAACCTTCGGGGAGCCCGTACCCTCGGTTTGAGTCCATAAGTTGGGTGTTTTCTTGTGCAATTTTGATAAATGGGAATTTTATCTTTTATTCAATTATGTATACACCGGGTTCTCCTACCCACGAACTGGGCCGTGATAGCGAACTATTAAGTGTACACTCAATGTGGGTGAAGTGGGGGTGGTTGATCTCTATGGTTATAGTTCGTGAAGTTGCGAGTATATATATGTATATATATATATACAGGTATTTTGTACGTGATCTTGTACTATATGTGTGAGATGCGATTCAATCATAGTATTGGTTACAATACAAGGTGTCTTTACGATGTAGTTGCATGTACATGGTAATACGTACTAGTTTCGGTTAGTAGAGCCGTGAATATTTATGCGGTAGGTGTACCCTATGGCATGATACAAGTGAGATAGTTTCGGTACCTATGTTGTCTATACTATTGTGTTTGATTAGAATGCCCCTCTTGATGATATCTTGTTGTTGATTACTATATCCTTGTTGTAGATATCTTGTAGTTGGTATTCTTTTATCCCTTTATCTCTGTTGATGATATCTTTTCACTAACATCTTGATTGTTCAAAGGTTCTAATTCTTGAAACCAGTAAGGTCAGTGAGGACTAAGCATGTGGGTATAGGAGAGGATCGATGCTACTTACATATTGGGGTGTATTCTGGGATAACCCCAACATACCTTGAATGAACTAAAAAATGTGGGAAACCGCTTTTATGGGAAAAGAAACAAACACATTTTTAAGAAACACTTTTCTTAAGACAAGTCATGTGAATATAGTTTTTAACAAAATATGAAACAAGGTTCCACTTTTAACTGGAATATGATATTCACATGCTCTGTTTACATGTAGTACATTTTAATTCACTTGTTAGTGTGTTTCCTATACGAGCGTTTTCTCATGTCGTTGTAACCCCATTTTTCAGGTTATGCATGGATTACCGACATAGTTGAGAGGATAAGTTGCATCCATTTACAAATATTATCTCTTGCAATAGATAGATGTATTATGTACAATTCAGTTTAGTCTGCATAAATTATTTTGTTGGGTTGTAAGGCCATAAGGCCACATTTATATTTCTATTTGGGTGGTTTGGTTGTTACTCTCTCCTCGTAGTAGTCGTTGATCCCACAACCTCAGAATGGTATTACCAGGTCAACATTAGTTGTTTTTAGTTTTTGATGATGAATATGGATGAGAGTGTAGAATATATGTTAGAATAGTTAGATTGATGCCATTTACCGGGTTTATATTGTTATTGTGTTGCTATTGGGTTGTTGTTGGTTCATATACATCTTTTAAAAATTTTGGATTGTGCCAAAAACAGGAAAAACTCTACCAAAATTTCTAAAAATTTTAAGAATTAGTTTATTTTTGGAGTTAGACTTGTATAGTAGATGTATTATGCTTGAGGTGATTTATATCTAATGGATATTGGTTTAAGGCCAGGACGTTACAGAATGTATCAGAGCATGGTTCAAATACTTTGGAACCGTATGAAGGGTTGACCACGAGGAGAGTGTTAGTGGTAAGTACCCGTATTAGACATACATGAGTTAATGTGTTTAGTTGGTAATCGCATAGTAGACCTCGAACATATGTGTTATGCGTTATGTGTTATATGTTATATGTTGTGTGTTATGTGTGAGCATAGAGGTTGGGCCTTACGATGATTACTCCTACCTTGTGCGCCCGTCTAACTAATTAGGGATTCTAGTTAGAAAGGCGTTTAATCGACGCCATTTCTAATAAGAAATCCAAATGGATTACTGGATTGATGCGTGATCTCTGTGTACTCCTCAATATGTGGTAGGTGTCAATGTGATGTATGGTAGTTATGTGTCTATGTGATTACATATAGGATTTTGTGTACACGTGGTATGATGTAAGGTCTTATGGTGATGATGTTTGCTTGCGACCGAGTGTGAAAATTGTAGTGAATTTCGATGATGAAATTCCTTAAAGGTGTGAAAATTATAGTGACCCGTCTCATTTTTCTTTAGCAATTATTTAAAGTTGGGATGATGAATAATATTTGAATGAGAAAACCAATATACTGGTAGTATTCGACGGGGAACATATGAATGATGAGTTTTGAATTGCAATGACACAATTCCTAAAAGGAGGGGAGGTTATAGGGACTTGATAGTGTTTCATTTATGTTTTTCATAAAATATTCATATGTCGAACAGTTATGTATTTTTAAAGCTGAATTAAAGTGTTTTCTCTTTTTATATAAAAGCCAAACTTTCTTGGTTTTTGGGATATGTATATTCATGTGTGTGTGTGTGTGTGTGTATATATATATATATTTAAAACTATATTTTCACCCAAAAAAAAATTGTGCATACAGGCATGCACAGGAGGCAGCTTCGGGCTTTGTTTTTCAGAGACTTGAAGAGAGAGGGGGAGAAGAAGGGAGGAGGG
>JAULLF010339395.1:0-11274 GCA_035668175.1 Sarracenia flava
TGGTTTCGGTTGGCGCTGCTTCGCGATGGTTCGCGAGATTATTGTTTTTTTTTGTTTTTTTAAAGAAAATTCTAGAAGGACAATAATATTTGTATAAATATTATTCTTTTCTCTTTTTAAATAAAATTTTAAATTTTTTGAAAAAATATCTGGGTCTAAAATGACTATATAAAATTCCTTTCTTGATTTTAAATAAATTATTTTAATAAAAAGGTTTAAACCGTTTCAACCCTACTGCGTATCGATGGGCGCACGCCCCTCTCAAGCTGTCTAGTTCGTAGCTTCTCAGTGGATACTATCTCCGACGCATACCAGGATAGACTAGTGAACCGAAACTCATACTGTAGAATTGTCATCAGACCCTGACTGAGAGTCACGAACTCTTGTCTGCACACGTCCTTTGTCGAGGCTGGGAAATACTTATCCAGGAAAATCTTAGTGAAAGTCTCACATGTACCATCCCCAATGGTCTTAACGTAATTTTACCACTAATTGGCTTCCCCTTGCAGCTAGAATGTAGGTAGATCAATCCTCAAAACCTCACATGTAACCCTTAATGTGTCCAGGTTCTGAGTGACCATATCTAGCTACTCAGTAGCGGCCACGGGGTCTTGCTCGCCTCGAAAAGTGGGAGGGTCCAACCTTAGGAAGTCCCTCATGGCTATTGAAACCCTGGTCTCGGGGCCCTCAACTGTGCCCCTCGTATTGCCTGCTAATGCATGAATAGTACCGAGCATGTCCTGCAAGACTTCCATCCCTGTCACTGGTACTTAGGGGTTTGTTGCATCCCCCAAATCCAATCCAGCATCCAAACCCTGTGCCTCTTCTATCTCCTGAGTCTCACCCACCTTTGGTACATCATCTACCTCGGGTATATCCTCGGTAGTGTGGCTTCGATTGCGCCCTCATCCGGAAACTCGAGACATAGCGATACTACATAAAGATATAAGAGACAAGGATCAACTTAGAAACTAAAGTAACAATCTTACCTCAAAGATGAGTAATATCATATCCTGAGAATCAATCGATCAAGGGTTAAACATGCTAACAATACATCAAGTAAGCACGAATATACATCACATACCAAGGAGGCTCCTTAAAGTGATATCTCAATCAGAACTACTCGCCTGGATTTCAAAGTAGAATGAGCGTTAGTTAGGCGCCTTTCTAAGTGGAACCCCAAACTAGTAAATTGGACGCTGAAGCAAGAAATATCATTATGAAAATCCGACCTCCATAGCCACATAGTCTCATAGCATATGCATGTAAATGACATAGCACAATTGGCATACAAGCATACTCAATATATGAATGCAACATGCAAGTCATCCCTCACGATGTAGCACACCCCTTCCCACTGTTCCAAAGTATTTCAGCCTAAAGCTCTGATACCAAGTTATCACATCATGGCCTTAATGAATTTGTAATCTCAATAATAACCCAAGTGAACTCGAGATAGACCAGATCACTATTAAATTGAAACCGAATTATAGTTAACTTAATCGACTTTCCATTTAAGAAAACCCTAAATTTTTATCTACTTAAGATCTTGGTTTTGGAAATCTTCTTTTAAAGAAAAACATATCAAAAATCCACTATCTTTATGCCTAAACCATGCCCAAAACATTTCATGAAAATCAAATTTTTTTCAGAACAAAATGTATAAGCTGCTATACACAGAGACCACTCGAGCAGTCTAGGGTTCACTCGAGCGAACCCTACAGATACTGCAATTTTTCACAATTTCCTATAAAATGTTTTTGGCATTATAACCCACTCTTATGTATTCAAAAACATGATAAAACATTGTTAAGATAGTTAAGGTCATTGGTGGAGTTTGTCATGTTGGGATTCTCAAGTTTAACATCAATTGGATCAATCGGTCATAAATACTTTGCTTTTTGGTAAACCATCCCAACAAGGATGAGTCCACACTCATACATACATATACCCAATATTATCTCAACATGTTGTCCAAAATACATAGGCATACCATTGACCAACAAAGGCTAAAAGATACATTATCATCCATCCTTAACCATTCAACATAAAGTTTGAAAGCTAATAAGTTACAATTGAAAATTTTTGTAAAGTTTATCAAACGTACCAAAACCAACCCCAAAACCTCACCATAGGCATGCAAATAATGTTCTTGGCCTTATGGCCTTACAATCATCGAAAATACCAAACTCAACTCAAGTCTTGATACATAGTCTCAACATGAAAAGAAACAACATCATGAAATAAGAAGAGTAGCCAAAGTGCTACAACTGAAATTCTTCCAATCCCGCATCGATGGTGATGTGGGAAGTGTGAAATCCATCTATCTAACCTTAAAGGACATTCTTTCCATTGTTACCTGGATTGTTGTTTTAAAATAACACATGAGCCAGGGGTCGTAGGAAATATGATAATCTAAGAAGTATGCATGTGATGTGTTGGTCCTAAACGGAAATCGAAAGGGGGTGGTGGGGTGACGAATAGGTTGTATGGCAAACTTAAACAAATTCAACACCAAAGATAAACTAATGTGTAGTAGAAGTAACGCAATAAATAAGTGCTAAGAGTATAAGAGATGGGGTGAATTGGGTTTTCAAAAAAAATTAATGCGGAATTAAAAACTATTTTTGAAAACTCTACTTTTACTTAAAATCTTTTATGTGTTTAGATAAACAAACAAGAATATAAAGTGCAACAAAAAATAAAGAGTTTTAGGGATAGAGATACTTCAACCACAACAAAGAAGATTTATAATGGTTCGACCAAATCCCGGACTACGTCCACTCCTCATGCTTTCCCTTGAGAATTCACTATCATAATATTTACTGGGCACACTCCAAGACTTTTACAAAATTGTTTCTAGGCATAAAACTTCAAAGCCTAAACAAGCTCCAAGAAGAAACTTTGAAAAAACAATCCCCTATTTTTTCCTCTTATCACTCTTGGACTTCTTCTTTGAGATATACCCTCTCAAAGAATAACGGGTGAATCACCCTTATTTGCAAATGATTAAAGAGTAATCAATAAGATTTACTCACTCTCTCTTACAAGAAATAATTGATGAGGAAAAATGGTGAGAAGTACAATCAAGTATGGTATAGAAAAACCAGAAAATTAAAGCTCACAGTAGAAAGATTAAGTTTGTAGTAGTGAACGACTTGTATGATGGTTAATGATCTTTCTCTCTTGTTAACCAACCTTCTTAATGAAGAATAATTACTCATTAAATACCATCTCCATGATTTTTGACCGTTGGAGGCAAGATCTAGCTATTGGAGTTCAAAATATAGCCATTCAGAACTTCAGGATTTGAGCTTCAGCACTCATGAGTTGACTCATGGCTTCAAGGGGTTGACTCATGTCACTTCCAGAGAGTTGGAATTTCAGATTCTGAGTTCGGGTCGACTCATGGCTTCAATGGGTCGACTCATCAATGGTGTCTTTAATGTGTTGACTCATCTTTTTCTGTACTTTTGGTCCATCTTCAAACAATCATATCTCCTTCGTTGGAACTCCAGATGTGGTCCATTTTGTGTCCAAATTGAAGCACCGAATGTCTTCTTTCCAATGAAAGCAGTCTAGCATCAAAATGCTTTCTGTAGAGAAAGTTAGGACCAAATTACGGACCATATGTCTGATAAACTTAGTTTTTGAAGTTGGAACTCAAGAAGGTGTCAACACATCTAAGGAGGGGGTTGACTCATCTGCTTCTGAACTTCAAAAAATAATGTTTTTCTGCTTGGGATTGACTCATTCTTTGCAGGGGTCGACTCAAACCTTCTCAACTTCGGATTTCTGAGTCTTTCCTTCATCTTTTGATATTCTTTGACTTGAACTTTGATATCCCTTTGATCCACCCTTTGGCCAAGCATTCTCCAAGGCTTCCAAACTTCAATCTTCATGATCTTTGATGATCTTGATCTTTATCTTTATCTATGATCTCCCTTTAATCTAGACAACTTCCAATTGATGGGTGGACTTAACATCATGAGATTAGGCATCCACACCTGTGGAAAACTTGTGCTTCTTTAAGTCCTCTTCCATAGGTGACCATTGAGATGTTCTTAAAGTGCATTCACATGGCTTGTACTTTGGGTAGGCAATCTGTAAGATTCTTCAATGACTTGATTTTCTTTTTTGGCATTCTTTTAAGCTTTCATGCTCAATATAAAAAGCCGATCCATTCTTCGGGTTGACTTTTTACTGTGTTTCAAAGGTAGATATATCCTGAAAATACTTTCTAAGACACAAGAAAATATTAGCAACACCAAATCAATGTGTTGTTATAATCGAAACAAAGTAAGGCATGATTGAAAAGTCTTTTAGGCTAACAATCTTTCCATTTTTGATTATGACAACCATTGATTTGTAAAGGCATAAAATATATGGAATTATGCTCTAAGATACCAATGCGTACCGATTGTAAGGTTATAGCATAACAAAAGAGTTAAAGCAAGTATACAAAATATATATGCAAATCAATCAATATCTATCCCCGTTCATCATAGCAAAAAGGAAAAGAAATGAAATCAAAAGATTAAAAAAATCTCCCCCTTTGTGCAAGCATGCAAGCATATATGACGATACCAATTGTTTTACATGAAAATTTTCTCCCCTGTTGAAAAAGACATATGCAAATCATGTACGTATGTGAGACAATTAAAAGTTCTCACCTTTTGAAAAGTTACAATGGATATAGTGTATTAGAGCAAAAGAACATCTCCCCCTTTATCAATCAATAAAGTAAATCAAGCATTTATGCAAAGCTTTTCTCTTTTTACAAGCAAGCAAAGTCAAATCTAAAATGTGTTCATGCGGGCGAGTAAAATATGGCTTACGAGGCATATCACAAATCAAAGATTTTCTATTTTTCTCCCCTATGTGATATAGGAAATGCATGTTTGATACAAAAAAAAAAAAAAATATCTCTTTTTGTTGAAATAAGCAAAAGGATGAGGAGTTCAACCATATATAAGCAAGAGGTTTAATGCACATAGCAATTTTTTTTTTTACTTTATCAACTAAGATGGGCATTGCTCATGACATTATTAAAATTATGATTAATGACCTTAGAATCATATTTTAACTAAAGACTATAGCAGCGCGAGTCTACGAGAATTTCACTAAAAATGATTTTATTGAAAGAATTTTATCTGTGAAATAACCCGATAATTGACCGCTATACACTATAGGTTTTATGAGGAAAGTTTGAATATGATAGCAATTGAATCAATCACAAGTTTTCATTCATAATCAATGTTATCCACTTGATTGAAAAACTTTAGGCTACAATGAAGGATTTAAAACATGTTTGATCATGTAGCACAAGCATATATACTCACATACTTTAAATAAGCAATAAGTATCATGTGAGAGATGCAAAAATATAGACTTGATACCAAAAAATATGAAAAGAAAGAGCATGATATCAAAATTGCATGAAATCCTCAAGTTATATATTGGAAGAGCAAAAAGGGTCGACACTTTGTCAAAAAAAGGTTGACACAAATCATGTAGCAAAAAGGAATTTCAGATTTTACAGCAAAGGTGTCGACACTGAGAGTGATCGGGTCGACACAAAATGTACAGACAAAGAGGATGATTCAAATATGAAGCAGGGTGTCGACACTGAACATAAAGGGTTTACACTTGAAGTTGTTTAGGTCGACACTTACACAAGTGGGTCGACTCAAACGATCAATACTTAACATATGCAAGCAGAGGGGTCAACACTTGGAAACAAAGGTTCGACACTTTCATAACATAAAAGCAAACCTAGAAGATGTATATCATGATATTTAGTGCTATCTAAACCATGATTAATATGGCATAAATGTCAGCAAATATAGCATGAATCAAACAATATTTTTAGGCATAATGGGAAGGATATTACCTAATTTGCATAAGCAAAGAATTACCATTTTGCCTCGAAAGTATGATGTCACTTAGATGACAGATTTTGCTTTGTTTTGAGCTTTTAGTATGGGAATATTTTGGCCTTACGCTTCAAGCTCCTTAGCCAAACTTCCTCTTGGTTTTCTGTAAAATAGTTGTTGGCATAGTATCTTGGTACCCATTTTCTTGTGGGTCCTTGGAGATTAACATCATTGAACATATTATGGATATAAGGATATCCATTAAATATATGCATGACAGGAGGTGGTCTTTGATAGGCTTTCCATTTGGATTGCCTTACTCTTCTAGGTCTCCAAGGTATAGCCTTGGAAATTTTGGGTGGAGGATCACCCTTCTTAAATCAAACTTTCTCAGTTGGTTTGTTACCTTTAAATCTAGAATAACAAAATTTATCAATGTGACCATTTTTTCCACAAAAATTGTAGCAAAAAGGTTTTTGTTGAGGGGCTTTTGTAAAGGGATTCTTGTGCACAGATTTATGTTCATTGAGATTGAAACCAAGTCCCTCTTTGTTGAATGTACATTTTGTTCCAAGAATCATTTCTAAATTCTTTTCCTTGAGAGAATTTAGCTACGATTTTAATTAAATCATCAACATTTGACTTCAATAAAATGTTTTCGTTTTCAAACTCGATTGAGACTATGGGAACAATGTTTTCTTTTTCCTTTTCCAAAAGTTCAATTTTTGAGTTTAAAATAGTGTGTTGTTTTTCAAGAGACTTATTTTTCAATTTAAATTCTTTGATTACATTCAAAGAACTCTCAAGGGCTTCTTGAAGCTTCACATTAGTGAGAGTATCAGCATCACTATCATTATTAGAAGAGTAATATACCTCACTTCCAAAAGCCATGAGAGCTAAGTTGGAGACTTCATTTTCAGTGGATTCTTCAACATCTTCTTCACTTGAATCCGTGTCATCCCATGTAGCTTCATTACCCTTTTGGATATTTTTTTCTTCTCCTTTTTTAGAAGTGGGTAGTTGTGTTTGATGTGGCCAGATTTCTGACAATGGTAGCACACCACATTTTCTTCCTCTTCTTCTTCTTTGGAGTTGAGTTTTTCTTTCAATCTCCTCTTCCTTTCTCTTTTCTCCCTCATAATTCTAGCCACCTTTTGGTGAGAAAAGCAATCTCTTTTTCTTCTTCATCTTGGCTTCCTCGGCAATGAGGGCGAAGATCTTTTTCTTGTTTGTGCTTTCCTCCTCATTGTCCATTCTTTTGTTCATCTCATGTGTCATGACAGAACCCAACAAATCCTCTAAGCTGAGAGTGATAAGGTCATTTGCCTCTTGGATGGCAGTGACTTTGGCTTCCCAATTCCTAGGTAAACACCTTAAAATTTTCTCACCATTTCAGCATTAGTATAGATTTTACCAAGAGATTTCAAACCATTGATAGTATCAGTAAATCTAGTAAACATTTCAGAAATGAATTCATCATTTTTCATTTTGAATAGTTCATAGTTATGCACAAGTAAACTGATTTTGGACTCTTTAACTTGATTAGTTCCCTCGTGGGTAAATTCAAGTCTATCCCATATTTTCTTAGCCATATCACGTGTGGAAATTATATTGAATTCATTTGGGTCTAAGGCACAATATAAGATGTTCATGGCTTTGGCATTCTTTTGAATTTCCTTAATGCCAGCCTTAGTCCATTCTTCCACAAGTTTAGGTGTACTAACACCATTGGTGGTTTTGGTTGGTCTCTTTGGTCCAGTCATAATAATCTTCCATAGGTCATAGTCTATAGCTTGAATAAAAATCTTTATTCTAGCCTTTCAATAAGTGTAATTTGTTCCATTGAACAAAGGAGGTCTACATGTGGATTGTCCTTCAGATTGCATGAAACCAAAACTAGAAGTTGCCATGGATCTTAACTTTTAAAAGGCTGTTGAAGATGAAAAATAGTAAAAGAGCCGAGGCTCTGATACCAATTGTTGGTCCAAAGGGGCAACCTAGAGGGGGGTAAATAGGTTGTTATGCAAACCTAAACAATTTTAAACTCTTTTACAAAACTCAATGCGGAAGCAAAATGTAAACAATCAAAGTGTGTGCAACAAGTGTAATCAATTAAATATCCACAAAAGTAAAGAGTTAAGGGATAGAGAGAGACACACAAAATTAATAGGGGTTCAGCCAAATTCCGGCCTACGTCCACTCCCTAAAATCCATGAGTTTTCACTATCTGGTTCTTGGGGTGAATCGAAACCTCAGTACACTAAATTCTTTGGGTGAATCCTAACCATCTTTTTCTATCGGGTGAAGAGCAACCTTCTTCTTCGGTTGTGGGTGAAAAGCAACCTTCTTATTTTTTCAAGGCAAATAGTACCATATTCTTCTTTACTAGCAAAGAGTAGCTAATTCTTCTTCAATGTGTGAAGAGGAACCTGAATCTTTATCAAAAGTTGCAGTAGCAACAAGTGGAGCATGTAGCAGCAGCTTTGTCCTCCTTTGTGAGGTGAGTGATATAATATAAAGCTTACTACAATATTCTCTCTCTCAATAAAATGATTTACAATCAATGAACAATAAAGGAGATGAGTACAATCAAATCTGGTATGAGAAAACCAAAAAAATAAAAGCTCTCAGATAGGAAATTAATATTCAGAGTAGAGGATTAAAGATTTGAGAGTTAATGATGTTTGTCTCTTGTTTACCAACCTTCTTAATGAAGGATAAATGCTCCTTAAATAACATCTTCACGATATAGAAACGTTGGAGCTAAAAACTAGCCGTTGGAACTTGAAAAAGATCCATTGCGAAGCTTCACATCTGAGATTTTTCGCGATAGGGTCAATTCAAAACTTCAATGGGTCGACACAAATGACTTCCAGAGAGTTGGATTTATAGTCTGACGCAAAGGGGTCGACTCAAATTGATTTGGGTCGACAAACTATTTGCTACACTTTTGGTCGATCTTCAAATCATTATATCTCCTTCATCTGAACTCCAAATGGGGTCAATTTTATATCCCAATTGAATCCCCAGAAGTCTTCTTTCCAATGGTTCTAGTCTCGCATCCAAATTCCTTGCGTAGAGAAATTTATGGCCAAAATAGTGAGGACATGTCAGTTTCCTTCACTCGAATGACTTGATTTCTGAACTTAGGCTCAAAGTGTCGACTCAAAAAGTGAAGAGTCGACTCATCTTGCTTCTGAACTTCAGGAAATGAAAATTTTCAACTTGGGGTCGACTCAAATTACATTTGGGGCGACTCAAGCTTCATTCTTCAGCTTTTCACTCCTTTGGGTCGGCTCAAATCTTGCTAGGGTCGACTCAAACACTTTGATCCTTTGAGTTTTGATCTTTTGAGCATTTCACTTGGGCTTGAAACTTTATCTCCCCTTTTGGTAACAATCTCTGAAAGCTTTCATCCTCAATCTTCATAGATGCTTGGGCTCCTTGGGTATTGATTCACAATCAAACTTCATGAGAGATCAAAGACTACTCCCCCTTTGTTTTGTGCTCCAGTTCTTATTGAATCTTGATGGGCTTCATGCTTCAATAGATACTTGGGCTCCTCTATATACTCTTAGGCTTGAGGTATAGCCGAAGGAGTTAGCCTAACTCAGAGGGAAAGAGAAGTCCATTTTGGCTCACAACCTCCAAAATCAAATCTATTGCTCTTCAACATCTACTCTATCATCTTCTTCTTCAGCAGCCGAACTCATTGTCTTCTTTGGGCTTTTGGTAATTTTATCTAAGTCTGAAACTTGTATTAGATCTTGATCTTCCCTTGGACTCGACAAATCCCGACTTGATGGCTAAGCTTTACTTCATGAGATATAGGCATCCTTGCCTATGGAAAACTTGTGCTTCTTTAAGTCCTCTTCCATAGGTGGCCATTGAGATGTTCTTCAAGTGCACTCACATGGCTTCTCCTTTAGGAAGGCAATCTCCAAGATTCTTCAATGACTTGATTTTCTCTTTTGGCGTTCTTTTGAGCTTCTATGCTCAATATAAGAAGCTGATCCATAGTCATTGGCTTGACTTTTTGCTGTGTTATAGATATAGCCTGAAAATACTTTCTTAAAACACAAGCAAATATTAGCAACTAACAAATCAAAGTGTTGTTATAATCAAAACCAAAATTAGGCTTTATTAAAAAGCCTTTAGGCTAACACAAACGACCCCCAAATTTACCACCCGACACATCAACCTCACTACAAACAATAGAAGTAAAAGAAAAAAATACTAAATAAGAAATCCAAAACTCAAAGGCCCGGAATCATGAGGCTCAAACATTGGAGGTACATACTTGAAACTTATAAAATTACAAACTTTTCTCAAAATATTCTAAGTATAGAATATGCTTTCAACATGTACATAAGTCTTAAAAACATGGTTTTCAAAAATAAGTCTTAAAAACATGTAAACATCCTCTGAGGTATCCAAGTGCACCCGCAACTCAGTTCGCGATGTCTTTACCTAGATCACATGCGTGTTGTCAGAGACAACGTGAGCCCAAGGTTCGTAGGAAACAAGCTATGCAAGAACTAAACATGCTTCATGAGGATGATATGCGATATGCAAATACAGTTGGTTTGACAGATAGTAGAGGCATTTGTAAATAACACATTTTAATTCATAAGTAAAGCGAGGATACGACCAAATAGCTAGGAGGAAACATGTAACATGTAAAACCCCCACCTATCACCTCAAAAGTAACCCAAAAGACACCCATACCTCCATCTCCCAACCTCCACACCCAATATCAAGTCACCTTTTACAGTCTAAGTTCGAGGGCAGGGTACCCAATAGTCACATTTTACGGCCACGTTCGAGGACAGGGAACACAATAGATACACCAAGATCTCACAACTCCAACCTTCCCCCACCATCAACTCTCACAACACTATACTATAACAAGTATACAAGGGAAAAGTGATAACAACCAACAGTATAGTAAGGATCAAGATACCAAAACAAATACCAATGATGCAACAGAATCAAAGGTAAGATACCAACAACTACCGATGGTGCAAACAGACCACCGATAAACAGTAACAATAACCAAAGCTATAATGTGAAAAAAATGTCTAGTCCAAAACTAACCTATTACTCAAGAAAGAGGTAATGGTTCAAACTCCTAATATAAGCATGCATTAGGAGAGTTTGGTTCAAAGTATAAGTTTGAAAAAGCTGCCGAACTGAAGTTGAATCATAAGTTTGTTGAAAATTTCGGGTTAACATAAAGACTTTTGTTTTGTTGAATAGTCTGGTTTGATATGAAAAGTTATGATTCAATGTCAAGTTTAGCTAAATTGTCACCCACCCGAAAATCGTTTAAGTTCCCAAAAAGTCCTATTTTTGAACCACAAGGTCCTTTCCTCACCAATTTCACGAGAAGCAAACT
>JAULLF010340492.1:0-11256 GCA_035668175.1 Sarracenia flava
ATTTTTGAATGTTGAAATAGGTGGTTGAAATATGAAATTAATCCCATGTATATGAATCCTATCTTGAGAGAATGTTGTATATCAAATCAATCTTGGAAATTTGAAAGTTAGGGTTTCAATTTGGGGAAAAACTATAAAAATGGGGATTTTGTGAAATTGAGTTAAATTTTGAGAAATTGGCCACCTTTATGTGGAATTAAAGTGTTGAAAAGTATGTGGTGTGAATTTGGTAATTTTTAAAAATTTTGATATATATATATGAATTTGGGTATATGTTGGAGAAAATGGGAAAATTAGGGTTTTGGATTTGGGGAAAGACATAAAAATTGAGGGTTTTGTAAAACGGAACCTAGTTTTATAAAATTGGACATCTTTACATTAAATTGTGACGTTAAGAAGCGTATGATATGTGTTAGTATATTGGCGATTCCCGGTTTAAACAACAAAATCACTGTGTCTGTACCTTTGAATTAGGGTTTGGGGTTTTTGGGTGTTTGTGTCTAGGTCTTCCGTCCTTCTCACATTCAGCAAGTGCACTCCGACCCTTACAGGTATATGACACTCACGCACACACACTCATATGTATTCATATCATGATTAGGGTTGTTAGTGTATATTTTTGCCTTAGATAATTCATGACTTACGATGAATTCTTAGCACTGGTGTGCGAAGGGCTCGAGCTCCTTGTAGCGCCCTGGAGTGTTCGTAGAACACTCGAGTGGCATCTAGCAACAAACATTAATTTGTGCCTATCTCGATAAGCCGAGAGTTGAGACATTGAGGCGTATGAAGGGAGCCCGTAGAGAGCTCAAACGACCCTATTTAAATGTCTTATTTACTCTTTGACGAGAGTTAGGTTTTTCTTGCACCTGTAGCGCGCCCGAAGAGTGATCGAGCTCAGTAGTGAAACCCTAATGACTCTCATTGGCGCGGGCAGAAAAAGCCTGTCATCTTTAACTACGCTCGAAGGAGCGCTCGTACGCGTTATAGCATCTACGGCGTGCTCAAAGAGCGATCGATCGTCAGTGTATTTTCCTATATATACACAGCTTACTCAGCCGTTAGGGTTGTGTGGATTGGCATTAATTCCCCTAAGACGTAGTTCTCTTTGCCATACACCCACCAACCTTCAAGCATTCAACTCACCATGAATGCTTGTCATCAAGCTTCCTAGGACATTTATTGCACCATTAATCGTAGGTCTAATATGTTACCTATAGCTTTATCCAATATCTATCCATCAACCATATCATACACACACCTTCCCCACTACACACACATCTTGGCCGAGGGAAATCGAAGCCATTGTTGATACGAAGATCGGGAGTGGCTCCCGTGGACTCTACAGGATCAAGGAAGGAGTTGGGGGCAGCTGCGTCAAGAATGCCGGAGTTAGGCGTCCATGGGTATATGGGTATAAGTCCTCTTCTTGTATTTTGATAACCTTCTTGGTTTGTAGAAATATATAGTTGTGTGTTTGGTACCGTGGTTTTAATCCCGGGGATTATTTTTTGTAGGGTTTCCACGTAAACCTTGTGTATGTTGTGATTGCTTATTTTTGGTTATTAAGGTTATGGTTGGTTGCATAAAATCCTAACTCACTAGATGCATGTTAGGTTACATAAAAATTAATTCTTTTAAAGAAAATAACAAATTAATTTTTATTTGCATTTTTAACCAAAGCCTAACCTACACCCCCCTTTAGATTAGGTTACCTTCCTATGGCAATATTTCAATATGATTTTAACAAATTTTGGTAATCTTTGAAAAATTCGATCATAAGTGTGGAATTAAGCGTTGTAAATTTCCTATGCCTTGAATATTGAAAACTTTGGAAACCTTTTTATGCTCACATTAAATGATATGGGTGTGAGTTAAAAATGTTAACAATGAAATGAGTTTTCATAAAATAGGTTATGTGACTTGACTTTTCAAGAAAGGAAGAAAATGATAAGACATGTTGTGAAAATGAATATTGAAAATGGAATTGTGTGGGTTTGTGTTGGATAACAGAAAAACATAAGTGGAATTGGATATGCATTAATGGAAATTGAAAAGGTGTGTGTGTGTGTGTGTGTAATGATCTCATGAGAGTGATGGGTATTGAGACAGAGCATTGAATCACGTGATGTCCATCGGTGAAAGTTCGTAAAGCATGAGTACGTGAGTGAATGTGTTCCCATGGGTGCGTGTGTGGTTGGATATGGGTACATGGGTGTGTGTGATCTCACGAGTGCATGTGTGGTTAGATATGGGTACGTGGGTGTATGAATGGGTGTGTGTGTGTGTTCCCACGCGTGCATGTGTGGTTGGATATGGGTGCGTATGTGTGTTCCCACATATGCATGTGTGGTTGGATACAAGGTATTGAGACAAGGATCAAATTAATACAATTTTCATGTCCTAAAAACAGTATATGCCTACATGCACTAAAACAAAACAATCAAAACATTATCACACAACCAAACAAGATCTTAATTGTAAACCCACATCATCATTCACCATCCAGGGAAAGCCACTGAAATTGTTTCATCATTTCGTTTGAGATGACATTGCACATTTGGATATAAAAACATTTAATCCAATGTTTTTATTTTTTTATGTTTAGTCCTTCATTTTCTTTTCAATTGCATCCAAAAAACACAAAGCACTGGACGAACAAGCGCCACCAAGCCAGACTAGGGGACCTATTGTGCCTCAAAGGCACAATAGCCTATTGTTCTAAGACTCGATTTTAACACATATTTTTATGATCGAATTCATTTATTATGTATAACTTGTCAATTTTGTTGTCCATGTAAAAATTTAGGGAAGAGTTTAAGGTAGCTCGGTTTGCCTAAAGATTTGTTCTATTTCGGAATCAAATTGTGCAAAGCCAAGTTGTAGAGAGCGACGACCAAGCATGCAATGATTTCTGTCCCTAAAATAGAAAAAAGTGAGACTGGAACCGAGAGAGCGTCCGGACGGAAGAATGGGTGTCCGGACGGAAGTGCTCTACAGAGTCGGCATCCAGACGAAGGGATGGACATCCGAACAGGCAACGGGTTTAGGATTTTCCGAATTTTGATTTTTCAATAAAAATGGTAATCTCACAAGCCGAAGCACTTTTTATCAAAGATATATAGATATTCTAAGAAATTTTTTTTAAATAAATAGAGAAAAATAATCAAATTAAAATTCCCATTTAAATAATTTTTAACTGTGCTTAAAATACTTCTTAGCAACGGGGTCAAAAATTGATCCGTTATTGTACTTTACCAATTTAATAATTTAAAGATCAAGATTTAGCACTGTTGGGTAGAATAGCAGTTTAGTCCAGGTATCACTCCAACGGGGATATTGAAGACAATATTTAGTAAAAACTATTTAATTGCAATCTTTTAAATTAATTATCTAAGGAAAAAAAATCTTAGAATTTGGTTATAACTAAAATTCTAATGTGATTCAAATAGTAATTAAAGCAAAAGTCTAACAACTGACAAAGTATTGATTGAGAATGATTTCCTAGGCCTTGAATCCACATTTGCTTAGAAATCTAATTTCAATTTAACTTCTATTTGATTCAATTCAAGATTATATTCTATCATATTATGTCAAGATTAATATAGATATTCAAGCAGATAAATTCACATGCAAACCCGGTATATCCTATTTAAGAATAAAACATGGCTCGTCTGGGATACGACCCGTCTTGTAAAAACATAACATATCTCAAGTTAGACAATATGAATCATGAATCTCGAACCTGGCATACCCTATCCAAGATTATACCATGACTCGGCCGGAGTACAAATCATTTTATCGAGGTATAGAATATCTCATGTTCGAGTGTTTGAATACCAATAACCACAGTTATATGACCCACATTTAATGCAATCACAGAAAACTTAAATAAAATTATAAATCCAAAATATGAATCCAGCATTCAAAACGTTGTCGGATCAAGAATATAGTTATATAATTAATCCAATCTCAAAAACTGAAATAAAATAATAAGCTAATCTACTCATAAAATACCCGGCTCAGGTTTCATGACACCCGAGGGAGAGAGGACTTAGCCGAGCATTTTTTTTTTTGAGAACGACTTAGCCGAGCATTGCTGGACTTGAATCTATAGCAAGGTTGTCGTCAATCGGTGTCTCGAGTATTCGTAGGCAGCTTCTTGACAGGTCCCGAGCCTTCCAGACTGACTAATAGAGGGTCAAAGAGAGTTGAAGAGTTAGAGAATTCGGGCTTATGAGGTTTGGTGTCAGATTGGGTTTAAAAAGAGGAGCCCACACAGTATATATGTCCTTTTGTAATTGGATCTTTTATTGGTGATCGTCCGAACGAAGGTGACTACTATTTGAACATGAAATTTCTGGAGCATTTTCGTCGCTATGGGCTTTGGTCCATCCGGATGACCTAGGTAGTTTTTGGCTAATTTCATTTTGTTTTTTCTTTTTTATTCACCTTTAGCATCATCCTACCAGTACCTGGCTTTTTGATAAAAGTACTACAAAAATATTTTATTACATAGAATCTTGGGTTGAGCCTAGTGTAGTTAACTTCTACTCATCACCTTTGAGTGCCGATTAGAGGTCATAAAAATACACCATTCCATCTTATCTCATAGCAATTCCCCTTAGTTTTTCTAGTTTTGTTACCATTAAAGCTTTAGTGGGTTACGATGGCCGTAAGCATCATTGGTGGCTGAAGAAGCCGAATAAGAGGGATCAGAGTCAGAGGCAAGCGACGACCATTTTATTCCCTTTGTTCATGGTTTCTCTAAGCATTTGGGACCACAAAGATCTTTATTATTATTATTATACACTACAAATGCATAGCTAATTATTATTATGCACTATTAGCGACATCATTTGGGATCACACCAGATTCGTTGGCAAAAGTATTGAAAAATATTTGGCGCCAATTTTTTTTCCCGCCATCAGGATGCAAATCTTTTACCTACGCAATATTTATTTTTACCAACACATTACTAACAAACTATGTGCGTTGGTAAAAGTTAAGATACTTTTGAGATTTATCTCGTTTCGAAATTAGAATATTTAACAATCACTGTCCTTCGAGTTTTTACATTATTGTTTCATTTTTTTGTTTAAATCAATAATTTTGACATTTCAGGAATTTTTCTTATTAATAAAAACTTGTGTCCAAATATTGGGATATAAGATTTAGTTTGATATGTTTTAGTAAACTTATCCCAGTACGTTTTATTTAGTAATCTAATTAAATTTTTTTGAGATGTCCCATTGAATATAAAATATTAATTAATCATTAATTGTAAAATTCGTGGTTTAAATGTAGCTGCTTAGTATTATAATGATAATAATAATTTTTTTAAAAAGTCATATTTTAAAGTATTAAAATAATAATGAGAACGATATTAAGTTTAAGTTTTAAATTTAAGTTATATATATATTAGTTGGTGGATAATATTAGTTTGAAAAATAAAATAAAAATAAAAAAAATAAAACAAGATAAGTTTGGGGGCTCATAACCCCGAAGTCAGTAAAAAGAAAAAAGGTAAAGAGGGATTAGGGTGAATGAATTAAAAGAGAAAGAGGGAAACATGGAGGAGGGGGAGGAGAAGAGCGCACAAGGCGCGATCAGTCATGCCGTTGCCGGCGACCACCCCTGCCATTGCCGGCGACCGCCACAGCCAGCGTCGACCTCTACACTGCCAACCACCATTTAGCCATTCACCATTATGCCCCTCCCCTTGCACCTGTGCCACCGCCGCTTACTGACTCCTCCTCCGAGCAAGAGTTTTGCGAATTCTCCTCCGACATAGGATTCTAACTACTTTAGTCTAATTTATGCATATGTGTTGTGTAGCAACCTGGATTTTTAATAAATTATTTTAAAAAGGAAAAAGGATTTTCGAGTACAAATTTTTTTTCGGTTAACAAAAATGTATTTTTTGTTAAATTATTTTTGGTGCAAGCATGTATATATATATATAATGTTTTTTTTCTTTAACAAAAACTTTTATATAAAACTTATAAAAAAAGAAAAAAGAAAAAAAACAAAGCAATTCATTTTTGCTTTTCGCGTATACACAGAAAGCTCGGGGAGCAGAGGCACGAAGAAGAAAGCGAGAGAGAGCAGGGGAGAAGGGAGAGGAGCGACGACACCACCTTCTTCGGCCACCGAGGTCGGCATTGCTGTCAGCAAGGAGAGGGGAGAAGACCTACGACGCGAGGAAAGGGGAAAGGCCGGCGAAGCAGCGGCAGAACAGAGGACGAGTTGCGCGCGACTCTGATGAGCTTCGACGGTCGATTCGAGCATCGATTTGGCTCATTTTCTTCTGATTTATTCGTTTAAGGTAATCTTCTAGCCCTCTAGAACATTGCTAGTAATTTATTTTTGATTATTAGTGAAGTTTTATGATCGATTGAAATCTAGGGCTCGTTGAGGCCGACGGGAGTAATTTTCGGTCCTTCGTCTAAGGTAATCTTCTAGCCCTCTAGAACATTGCTAGTAATTTATTTGCTTTGAACTTTGTTTATGCTCCGGTCCTTCGTCGACTGTACCCTCGGTGCTGCCAGGCACTCCTGTACTGTAAGTAATTCTCCTCCCCTCCCTTCGTGTTGGGTTTGCTTTCCTTATGAATTAATTCGCTATTCATTAACCAATCTAAGATTGTTTGGTGTTTGAGTGTACTCATGCATGATTTGGGATCTTAACTGCATTCCATTTGTAACATTTGTGAAAAGGTTTTTTGATTTCTTATGAACCAATTCTTAGTTTCTGTGGTTTTCTTATTTCTACATACAAGCAAAGTTTGCATCTTTGCGGTCGAACTAGGTTGTGATGAATGGTCACTAATACTTGAGAGAATCTATTTTGCTGTGAGAAGGAACACCATCTTAAAGTTTGAATTTTGGAACTACAGATTGAAGAGACCCTTCTCTTTCCGAGGCAATTTTCTCTATTGATAATCTTTATTAAGCTAGAGACAGTTGCTATTTCCCCAATTATACACTGGCAGTAAATTCTGACAAGTTTGATGATTCATTAATGTTATTGATGTGGTGCTAATAAAAAATTAAAAAAACTCACCATGAGATAGGTTTCCTGAAGAAAAGGAGGTAGATTATCAATACTAGTTGTTAAAAAGAGATCTTTTGCTCAAGTTATATCTGCTTCATACAATATTAGTTTCAGATGAATATACAATGTTGTTACAGCCACTTTTATTTTCTAATGCTTACTTAGTTACTTGAGAAACCCTCTTGATTTGCTATTCTAACCTATTGTTCACTTCCTTTTTGTGTTTTCTTCCGGAGGACATGTTTTAAGTCAATTTTGGTGGCCAATTAGGCATTTATGCGTTTACTGATTGGCTGACGTTCTGTGTAAGTGGTCAGTAAGTTGCATAAAAAAGCAGGTTAGCAACCTTCTGTTGTTAAAGGAGACTATAGTTCATGTCTACGCTACTAACTACACCCATTAGTTCTGCCATGGTTCTGTCATCTATGATGATGTGAACTTTGGTTCTGTTCAATGTCGAAACAATCTTTCTATCACTTTGGTTCACTGCAGTGCAGAACCACTAAAGTCAACTAAAAATTACCACATTGTGGAGCTGGATTTGGCATTTATGTTCAAGTTGAAATCTTGGATTAGTTTTTCATTATCATACATATCTTTGTCGCATAATTTGATGTGTGTTAAGAACACAAGTCAATCATTTTATCAAGATTTTCTTCTTCTTTAGTTGGACTAATTGGTGATGTTTAAGGAAAAATGTACTAGTTGTGCAGGTGATGAATCTAATTACTTGTTGTGCAGGTGATGAATCTAATTGGTGATGTTTAAGGAAAAATGACAGCTATGGTAGGGGACATGATTCACTATTGGTGAGTTTAAATTCATTGATATGTTGAAGTCCTACTTATAGGCCAATCCACTAGTTTCTCTTTGATTTCTCTTTTTTCATTGAGCACACTGAGGTAAGATTTTTCCCTCTATGATATTTCTTGGAAGGTTTGACAAGATGTCCTTCTAAATGTTGAGAAATATAGATGAAAACAACTTGCCTTTCATGGGCTTTGAATCATCATTAAAAAACTTGATATTCCATTCTCCTCAGTGACAAAGCTAGGAGTTAATGGAGTTAACTACATGTGTGTGGGAGTATGTATTGTGTGTAAACACATGAGAGGGACACAGACTATAGGAGGTGCAGAGGCTTTTGAGCCATAGATAGATCTACATATGAGGTTTTACAAATCTGAGTGGCCTTCATGCACTAGTCTCTTTTACTTAATTAAAAATGATGGGCTATGCTAATTTATTACTGTGTTTACCCTCATTATTTTACAATGTCGTCCCTAACCTATTTTCTTTTGTTCTTTTCGCTTCTTCCTTTCTGCACAGCTAGCCAGTTGCCCTTGTGGGGATCTGCAAAGGGTTCCTTCATCATGAGGAAACTTTTGTAAGTGCTTCCCTATTCATCTTTACCATTCTCATATTATGCTTGCAGATTCTGTCTTGTAGCTTTGTGGAAAACGTCTCTAATTCTTGTTTGAACTAGTTGACAAGATGCTGAAGGGGAAGGCCAACACTGCACACTGTCTCAGATTTCCAGGTGATTGGTATGGCCTGCTTTCTTGCATTCAGTAATTTTGTTTTGATAGGTTGATCCACTAATATATGATAGTTTTAATGATGAGATATGCAACATGGTTAGGTAAATTGATAAGAAAGGGACTTATTTTGAAGTTCCACAGGCGTTTATCCTCTAGTGTCAAGTTTGAGCTTGATTAGAAATAATTATTAACTTCATTTACAACAATAAGGATGTTTTTAGTTTTTTATTGTTAACATAGTATTCAAGGATTAAAGGGCCATTATAATCCATTGTCAAGGATCTTGAAACTTACAGTTACCATTAAGACCTATTTCATCTGAGATCTATCATTACTTGACCCACAGCTATAACTTGTAGATACTATTCAATTCTGGGCAAGACTTGATGAGATACATATATTTTTAAGCTCAGGTTTCATGTTTACGGTATTGGACAACGCTCACTGGGATTTAGCATTCGGATTGAAGTGAAGACAACATCTAAAATATCGGTATGCAGTTTCTGGATGTCCTTGTGCTGTATCTATGATATGTCATTTTCCCTTGATTTTTCATCCATGTTTTTCCTTCACACTGCACGGTATTCAGAGATGGGTTGTCTCATGACATCTTCTGCTAATCCATTCCATTTACTGACATAAAACATAGATCACCCTTTTTGAATTTGTTTTTAGAAAATTAAAGGCCTGCAATACCAAGAAAATGCATCCTCAGTTTATGCACAAGGCTTTTATTTTTATGTTTAATTATTAATATATTTAATTGAGACCAGCCTTTCTGGTGTGAATGCCCTCTCTCTTAATTATGAAACTTAAATATGCTTATTTACTATTAAACCCTCTCCAGCGGAAGATATGTTGTTCATCTGGTGAATTTGTCAACATCTTAAAAATAAAGTCCAATTGTCACGCCCCAAAACTTGGAGTGACTGAAAAATCCACATTATAATCCAACTTAAGATTATATTCTTATTAACCATTCTTAATCAAAGAGAAGAGGTTAAATCAAACATCCCAACCTAGGTTCTCACCCACAGGGCCACAAGTCAAAGTCTCACCATCCAAGCAGTAAATGATAAACCCCAAATTATTCTCGGTCACCTGGCCTTACAATTTAAAAGATAAAACCTTATTATTCTAAATCTCTTAACAGTGTATCAACAATAAAGTTAAACTAAGTATACTATCGGTCCAGAGTCCAGTAGTCGACCTCTCAACAATCCACTTATTGAGTCTCTTTGTCTTTGTCACCTGAAATGGGGTCGGAAGGATTGGGTGAGCCGGAGCTCGTAAGATAAATGACCAAGAATGATAACTACATGAGATGCATCGTAGATGTACTGATACGCGCTCAAAACCCATGCCTGCAGAAAGTTTTAGTTTTAAAATAATCTTAAATCACGTACATCCAACTTTTACTCTACATGTAAATACATACGTTATTTTTCATATACTAAATAAATAGTTACGCATCACACCTCATTACTCTTTTCTTACCGGCTAAACTTAATTTTAAACAATCGAGTCAGTCCTTCATTGACTCCTAGCACTTCTTCTTTTTCTTAATTAGTTAACTTTTTAATCAGGCATTGACTTAATAAATACCTTTTCATATTCAAATTAGGTAGTTACTACCCGACTCACCTAGTCAAAATACATCATGACCCATTTGGTCACTATTCAATGAACCACTATCTATGAACCATCATCGGAGGAGCGTATAGAAACCCCCCCCCCGTTTACTCAACCGACTTACCAAGCCCATTGGATAAACGATCGCTCTATACCTCATTATGACACAATTTTTACGGTTTTCCATCAAAACACCGAAGGGAGTCACACAACTCACACCTCGTCAGTTTACAGGGAACTAGCCTGGAGGGACCCGACACCCTAAGTTGGCAATCTTTTTGATCTTTTACAACGGAGCTAATCGAGCCCAACTTAAGTATTTAAATTGAACTCGGTTCATTTTCCATTTTTTACTATCATTACTATGTAATATAGTTACTGTCAATCCACGTGAGTCCAACCCCAATTTCCTGAGTTCCTCTCACCAACATCCACAACCCTCAAGTGTCACAAACGTGATCAAATTATAATTTTCTATTAGTTAAGCCACATCCATTATTTATCTCAATCAATGTCTCGACTTAAAAGTCATAAGTTAATATTTTACACTTTATTATTTGACCCTTTCACAAGTGGATCAACATGGTAGGGTTTCATCAACTAACTTCACAAACATAAAAGATGTTGGGGTCAACTTAAATTACACGTGAATTCGCCGTTCACTTTTAGTCATACAAAATCCAAGATTTCGTAGTAGTACAACTTTAAGTGTTGTGGTTTCGGACTATAGAAACAACCTCAAAAATTTGTAGTCCACTCAATCAGATTTTTAACTCGACCATCAGTTGTGTCCAACCAAGGTTTATATACATATATATATATATATATGTATGTATACATACACACACACAACCTCACTGCTACTTTTTATGAAACTTCATCTATATGTAATCAAAATATGGTTTAAATATCTACATCTCAGATTCCAATTATTCTTTGTACTTGCCAAGCTTCAATTAGTCAAATTCATGCAATTTGATCAAAGACACGAATAGAGTTCAACCGATCATAAATTTATTCAAGATCC
>JAULLF010341584.1:0-11247 GCA_035668175.1 Sarracenia flava
AATATGTAGTAAGAAGAGGGCAATGGAGGGCCAGCACCATACCCAAGGCACCATCCACAAACTGAGTTGGACAACCATGAGCCTCAACAATAACAGCAACAATGTAGAAACCACCACCCATAGAAGCAACGACACATTAGCCACCACCCACCCACAAGCAGATCCTCAAAGGCTAAAACTAACTATTAGTACAATCCCTGGGGAATGCTTAGTGGATGAGTACAACTATAGCTAAGACTGTAAAAACAACTCAACTTCATCTAATGCATGTTGATCCAAGGAAAATTCATCCTCTTAACAGCCTCAATGTTATAAATAAAGTCATTTACAGTCCAGGTGTTTGGGTCAATGCATGCTTTAATCCACATGGAAGCTTTGATCTTGGCTTTCTCAGCAACTTCAGCCTTAAGACAATCTCACTTGGTCGAAAATGATGTTATTGCGAGCAATCCATATTAACCAAATTGTTGCAAAGAAGACCATGCTCTGAATTTTCTTTTTGATGCCACCTTTATGCAAGCTTTTCCACCAGATTAGGAATTCAGGCAGGTTATTCGGGCATACCCAAAACCACCCCTACCATGCCATAATTGCACTCCAAACATTCCAAACCCATGGGCAATGCAATAGTACATGGGAACAAGTCTCCCCCTGATTGTTGTAGAAAACACACAAATTTGATTGAGGGGGTAGTAGGACATGCCATCTATGCAGTAACTCTTTTGTTAGGTCTCTCCCATGCAAGGCCAACCACACAAAGAACTGCACCTTTGGTGGTATAAATTTGACCCATGCCTCTTTGACAAAGGGATGGTCCTATCTGGTTTATGTCTTTGACCAAGCAACAAATTGACTAGATTGAGAAGGAGCCACTACTGTTGTGGGCCAAAACCATTGCATCCTCCATCCTATGGTTTGGTTGGAAAGCGGTAAGGTGACGCAAGAGTTGATTAGGATTCTCATTTTTCCATTCAAACAAAGTCCTCCTAAACTTTAAGCCCCAGGACGATTTGGAACCCCCCCCCCCCTCTCCAAATAACTTGCATCGAAGCTTCTTGTTGAGTTGATATGGAGAATAATCTGGGGAACTGGGCCTCTATTGATTCTCCACCCACCCAGTTGTCCTTCCAAAAGGTAATATGAGCTCCATCCCCTAACCTAATCTGGCAGCTATCCAAGAAAATTTGGTTAAGAGTACCATCATTTGATCCTATTGCTAGGATGTCCCTCCAGACTTCTGAGTAATTCTCCCTCTCCACCTTCTGAGGGAGCCATGCCAAATCCTACCTAGGGTATTTGTTGCACACTGTAGCCCTCCACAAACTGTTTCTTTCCTACCCAAATCTCCATCACCACTTTAGCAATAAAGCCTCATTCTTGAATCTTTTGTCAACCAACCCCAGTCCACCATGTTCAAAGTTCTTGGTGATTGTTTCCCATTTAACCAAGCTCATGCGTTTTGTGGACCCATCTCTACCCCAGAGAAAATTTCTTTGTAGCTTGACTATTTGCTTAGCTATACTCCGAGGCATTTTATAAATAGAGAGATAGTAAATGGGAAGGTTTGTCAAAGTAGACTCGATGAGTTGCAGCCTTTTAGCTCTTGAAATGAACCTGTTTTTTTCTAGGGGGATAGTTTCTTCTTGTAATTATCAATGATTTATTCCCAATGTTTCCCAAGTATGGGATTATTGCCTATAGGCATCCCCAATTATTTTATAGGCAAAGCACTAACATTACAGTTGAGGATCTCAGCTAATGAGCTAAGAGTAGAGGTAGATACAACAACTTCGTACATGACACTTTTTGCATAATTGTTCTTCAGCCGAGAACAAAGTTCAAATCCTCTTAGAATGCTCTTGATCATTTTGATTTCATCTTCTGTAGGCTCTACGAAGATGATGGTGTCATCTGAAAACTACAGATGGCTGAGCTTTAAGTTTTGGCTGCCTATTTCAGTACCCCTTGTCATACCCAAGTTTAGAGCTGAATTGAGTATTGCATTGAGGCACTCGGCCATTATGATGAAAAGGAAGGGGGATAGGGGATTCCCTTGTCAAAGGCCTCTCTACATTTTAACTGGTCGAGAAGGGGAACCATTGACTAAAATAGAGATTGTAAGGGAAGAAACACACTCTTTGATCCAAGTGATCCATTTCAGTCCAAAACCCATCAACTCCATGGTCTTGCATAAGAAGTCCCAGTTGACATAGTCATATGCCTTCTGGAAATCCAGTTTCAATATAAGATTTTTTCTTATCTCTCTTTTCCACCCATCAATCACCTTGTTGACTATCAGTATGCCATCAAGAATGTTCCTTCCAGAGATGAAAGATGTATGTCTTCTATACACCACCAAAGCAATTGCCTACTTAAGTCTGGCAGCAAGGATCTTGGAGAGGATTTTGTATATTGAACCCACTAAGCTGATGGGGTTAAAATCTCCTAGAGAAAGAGGGTTCCCAACCTTTGGAATGAGAGCTATGAAGGTTGAGTTGATGGCTTTTAACAGCCTAGCATTCCAATGAAATTCCCGTAAGAACTCCATTAAGTCACCCTTAACTAGATCAAGAAAAATTTGTAAAATTTAAGGGAAAACCATCAGGTCCAGGGGCTTTTACTCCTCCATAATTTCTCAGAGCTTTGGCTACCTCCTCCTCAGAAAATTGTGCTTCGAGTGCTAGGCTGCACTCTTGGTTTAGTGTTTTTATTTCAGAGTTTGCAAAGCTTGGTCTGCCATTAAGTACCTTCGAAAACAACTTGGAGAAGTAGTTTGCCACACCTTCCCCAATTTCGCAGGGTTTTGTTAACAATCTCCACCCATGATTAATTTTCCCAATAAAGTTTTTCATGTATCTTCTAGAAGCCATAGGATGGAAGAAGGCTGTATTCTTGTCTCCCAACCTTGGCCACTACTACCTGACCTTTTGCCTCCACGCGATTTCTTCACTTCTTTGTAGGCTCCAAAGAGTGGCTATCAGTTCCTTGATATCATGGGAACTATGAGCCTCTTCCTCATTTTCAATATCCTGGATCCAATTCTCAGTTACTGTAATAGTTTTCTCTATTTTACAAAAGTCAACTGCATTCCAATTCTTTACCTCCCCCTTTAGATCTTTCAACTTGTTGTGCAATTTTAAAACAACCTAGCCATATTCCCCTTCTCTCCTCCACACCTTGTGTACTAGATCTTTAAAGAGTCTAAAAAGAGAGGGCCCCCAATCATAGTTGTCATCTAATAGCAAGATGAGGCAGTGGTGTAATGGCACGAACCATTTCAATTTTGAATTTTAATCGAATTAAGTTAAAAAGCTTTTTCTATAAATTTTTTCTCAAAAATCGGTTAAAAGTTCAGATGAAATTAAAATTCGATCTTGATTTGGGGTCGTTAATTTGTACCAATTGCTTTGGAACCTTGGGAATATTATTCCGGGGTGTTAGGTTAAGTTTTGTGATATTCGGATCGTATTTAGGCCTCGATTTTTAAAATATCAAGCTAGGCTGTTCAGCAAGAGTTCGCTCGAGCAGACCCAGGACCACTCGAGCGATCGCAGCAGACAGTGTTTTTAAAAGCACATCGGGGTTGCAATTTTAGGGCATAACTCATGCATCCTTCTCTCTCTAACTTCAGAAAACTCTGGAGGCGTCGCCTAGGGTTCTTGGAGGTGGCTTTTGGGTTGATTTTAGGCCCCATTTGGTAAGTTTCCATGACTTTCTTCTTGATAATCTTGTTATACATTCCTTATTTCATGTTTTCACCGAATCAAACTTGATTCTAGGTGAGTTACTGAGGATTTGAGCTCCTGTAGGACTGATTTGGCACTTGTTTTTCATCCTTGAGATATGATATATGCTAATCTTAGAATATTGACTTGCTATGAGTTGTATATTTTCATTTCGAGTTGGTTAGCGTATGTATGTGTGGAATCTGAATTTTGCCAAACCCTAAGTGTGTGAATATGCTATGTTGTTTGTTTCCTGCTATTCTAGCATGTAGAGAGCATACATATCTTGTCAATTTAAGACTTGATTGCTTGTTGCATGAAATGTGTTTTGAGACTTAGGCACCAATTTGGAAAAAAATCTTGGATTTTGGGGAAATTGAGGAATTTGGTTCAAATTCATGAAATTAAGTTTGAATATATGCAACTGAGCCTTAATATAGTATGAATTAACTAGAAGATAGGTATGCCATGTGTTGTGAGTTAACTTAGGCGTACCCTTATCTTGTCAACTTGTAATACGCAATCATGCAACATCCATGTAATGTGCGAGTTATGGTGATCATACATGTTGAGAGGTCGTGGCGTTGTGTTATGTGATTGTTGTTGTTGTGGTTCTTAACGAGTCAAGGGGGGGGGGGGCATCCCTCAGTTGTAATCGGAAAATTAGGGATGGAACTTAGCAAGCCAAATGGGGGGGGCCATCTCTTTGGTTGTAATCCAAAAGTTGGGGATGACTCTTCATGAGTCAACAAGGAGCCCATCCATTCGATTGTAGTACGTAAATTAGGATTAACTGAATTGTCCAAAATTACAGTAGGCTGTGATCACAAAGTTGGGTGAAGTGAGAGTAAGTGGGATGTGTAATCATCTTTCAAAAATGGTTATGCATACAGAGTTTTGGTATAATGGAACGTAAGTTTTCATTTTAAGTTATATGATAAGTATTAATTGTTGCATAATCATCATCACATAACATTCATACATTCCTTGATTATCATATATCCTGCGAGCTCCAGCTCATGTTGTTTTATAACAACATTTCAGGTGACAACGACAAGGCAGTAGTTGAAGGCTAGATGGGTTCTTGATGCCTTCCACATCACTTTTGATTGGGACTTAGTTCTTTTGTAGTTATGATCATGAATATGGACTTACTTCTTTTGAGTATTGGGATGAATGTATCAAACTTATTCTCTTGAGTTATGGTTGGATTACTATAAGGCCATAAGGCCATATACATTTATTGCATGTATTTGGTGAGATACTTGGGGGTGATCTTGGGTATTGATGGTTTATCTTACAAACATTCTTAGTTGTAAGCTTTGGTTCCCAGGCCTATGTTTGAGATTCCATGAATGTGTGGTAACACATTTCCTCTTCTATAAGATGATGGTTTGTAATTGGATTCCTTGGTGATGATTCAGATGGTCTAGGACGAGTGTATGTATGTATGTATGTGGGGATGCACAATTGGAATTCAAAACCATACTTTGAAAACATTTTCAAAACGTAAGAGTTAACCACCGATTTTACTCTCTAAGTGTTAAGACTTATAAATTCCAATTGGCAAGCATCCACAATGACCTAGATCATCTTTATCATGTAGTATCATGTTTTTGGAGGCCTTAAAATAGATTTTCATCACAATAATTGGTCGCAGGATCTAAATAAAAACTGTAGTTTTTGCACTGACCGCTCGAGCGGAGGTGGGGCCGCTTGAGCGGTCTCTGTTTCTGAAAATTTCTCACCCCTTTTGCAAAATAAAGTTGGTTTTGGGTTACTATTTTGGGCATGACATCAGAGGGTTTTTGACCTACTTAAACCTGGAAAAGAGATTTCAAACCCCATGATCTTTAAATTTGTAATTCAACGTTTTCCTTGAAGTGGAAGTTAGACGTTGTATTTTCTCATTTTTTTTCCTCCTGGTCTAGTTTGATTCCAGTTAGTTTTTCGATTCATGCGATTTTACCTATATGACTAGCATATTACCCAAGGTTAGGATATGACAACTTGGTATCAAACCTCTAGGTCTGAATACCTTAGAATCGTGGAAAATGGTGAGGGTTGACTTGCATGTTGCATTCATATCTTGAGTGTGCTTGTGTGCCTATTATGCGATGTGAAATTACTTGCGTATGCTACATGGTTATGTGGGTATGGAGGTAAGACTTTGTTGATGGTATTTCTTGCTTCGGCATCCGGGTTAACTGGTTTGGGGTTCTATCTAGAAAGGTGCCTAGCTAACGCTCATTCTATTTAGAAATCAAGGTGAGTTGTTTGGATTGAGATATCTCTCCAAAAATCCTTCTCGGTATGTGGTGCGATGGTGTCATGCTTATGGGACTTGGTATTAGCATGTTTTCCCTGGATCTAATTGCTCTTGGAACGTCAGTTGATTTATCCTTGGGATAAAGTCATGGTTATAGATTGTGTTTGACATTTAGTTTCTTCTTTCCTTATTGTAGTTCCATAATGTATCAAGGGCAATGAAAGGGACACAACCCGAGTTACGGTCGAGGCCGGGTAAGTGATGAGGTGTCAGGGACCAAGGACGCTAGTGCCCCACAAGAGTTTGTGGGAGTTGTGGACGTTTCACAAGAGAGGAAAGACCTACTGAGAGTACTTTTAGATGCGACTAGAGTTATGGCGCACGGGCTCTGCGCCCTCTCTAAGATGGTTGACACGGCAATTACTGTAGAAAGAGGGTTACCGGCAGCACACACGAGTAGGGGCGGACGACCACCTACTGGTAGTTCTACTGCATCATTGATAGGGTGTCAATCCAGGAAAATGAAGTTTAGGGATAATCGGCCATCCCCTTCGAGAGTACCACAGTGGCTGTCCTTGACGCTATCTCCCCCTACTGCACCTGTCGGACGTTCAGGCCAATGAAAAGAGCTTGCTTTGTTTGCTAACAACCAAGACACAAGGCTTGGGGATTGCCCCCAGAGATAGATGCCTACCTGCTTCTGATGTGGGCAGTGTGGCCATATACGATGAGATTGTCAGGAGAGAGGTGCTACACAGGGTGCTCTAGAGCACCACAGAATCAGTCTTCATCGGCGCGAGTCAATGCACCTATAGAATCAGATTCAGCAACAATGTTTGCAATACCGGGTGTTACTGTCGGACTCTCCGTTAACCAAGGTACGTTTTCAATATATTGATCATGCACACGATTTCTTATTGGCAAGAAGCATCGCACTTATTCATCTCATTCGTGTTTGCGCCGTCATGGAGGCTAGATGTAGGGATGTTACAAATTGCAATCCACCAATGAAAGCGATGGCCATATCTAGACTGATGTGTCAATCAGATTCTGTCTTTTGATTTTGTTATCCTGGACTAGGACTTCTTGACTTCATGCTTGGGATGCAGCTAGTGTTTGACATGGTAACTTATGGTGTGTTTAGTATGGTGATACTCAGGTGGGCTACAGTTACGTGTGGCCTAGTAATCACTAGGACGATTAATGAACTGTGGAGCGGGGACTTTTCCCCTAGGGAGTGCGGAGGCAGGTGGTTTTGGAGGTCGAGAAGCCAATTGTGTCGGTTTCTCTTTTATGGCTATGTGATTTCTTGGGGTGCCCTTTCAGGAGGTGGATAGGCATGGGTATGTGGTTGGCACGTGAGTAAGGCGGTTGTGTTGGGTTGGCACGTCGGTGGAAAGTTTTCTCTTTATAGAGGAAGGTGTTCGGAGTTGAGACAATGGGTTGTGATCATCGCACCGTGGTTTAGAGTTGTGGGAATCCCTTGACAGGTGTCTCTAGGGTGTGAGACATGAGGAGTTCGTGGCGGACTCAGATGATGTGGTTGCGTGGCTATGTAGCAGTGTTCTCCGCATCATTTTTGGATTCTCCTGGGTGCCTTGTGGGCATCTGTGGTCAATTGTTGACCTAGTGGTTGGCATCTGTGTGGTATCATTGGCTGGAGAGTCTTAGGGGTGTCTTGGTGACACTCAATGATGTTTGGTGTTGATACGAATCGGGATATCACATACGGTCGGAGATTTTGCATCAAGAGAGCTGGGTTGTTCTATCGCCCGGATGTAAAGGTGGGGATTGTGGTTGTGGAGGTAATGGTTGGATTTGACTAGTGGCCATTGTTTGGGAGCTACAAGCCATTGGATGTTGTTAGTCTTGGACCTTAGATGGTCCGGATTACGATGCCCCTTGGGGGCTGGTTGTGGTGAGGTTTATGTGTGGTGTCCCTTGAGGCACTTTTGCATTTAAAACCCTATGTAGTTCTTTAGGGGTTACTTTAGATGGTGCTGGCTTGACAGTGAGTCCGTTTGATTGTTCGGTGTCGAGATTCGTGCTGTATATCCCTTCTAAGAAGTTGAGGTATAAGTGTGTGATTCCTTTGAGGATAATGCTTACAGTTGGTATAAGTGCGTGATTTTGATGAGTTTGGTTTTGTGAGTCTGTTGTAGTGGGAATAGTTATAGCTTATATGATTTCTAGAGTTAAAATATGAGAATCATGTGTGTAGGATTGATCTCTTGGCAAGGATATCTGAAGATTTATGGTTGAGTTGGCCTTTGTGATAGTACTAGTGAAATTGAATGAAGTTTTGGATCACGTGGTCGATGTAATAATGTTGGGGGCATAAGTGGTTGATGTAACACTTGGCCCGTCTTAATTTCATCTTTTAATTCAAATAAATTTTTTTTTTGTAAGAGATGGAACAGTTTTAAAGTTTTAAATTGAATTAAAACGTGATCTTACTTCGGAGTGTTATAGTCAAATATTGGTTCCTCGAGGGAAAAAAACTACGGATGTAAGTATCTACGGTAATCTGATCATTTCCTACTGGTTACTTCATTCTCTGATTAGTAGTACCATGAGATTGTGTACATGATGAGTTATCGACCTTGATGTCTTTCTTGGAGTACTGAGTTTGCTTGATAAGGTTAAGTATGTATCCCGTGAGTTTCTGGAGAGAAGTGATGTCTTAGACGATTCAGTGTTGGTCATGAGAGTTTAGGATATGAAATTGCTTTTCTTGTCCATGTGATGAGAACTGTTTGCAGTAATGCAAGTCGGATAGTTTCGTGTTGTTACTATCGATGGTATGGGTTAGGACCATGTTGCATGACCTTTGGGTGATTTCAGCTCGTCACACATGACGTTGGGAACTTGCTGCCTGTGAAACATAGAGGTTCATGTAAGAGGCGAACCATGAGTATTCTTAATCCTTCGCCATAAACTTTGGTATGTTATGCAGTGACTGGTCCGTTTGGTAAATCATTCTCTGTTTGGTAAGGTATTCTTCATTTGGTACAGTATTGTCCGTTTGATAAAGTATTGTTAGTTTGATGGAATATTCTCAGTTTGACGAAGTTTTTTCAATTAGATGAAGTATGTTCAGTATGGATCGTATTCAGGTTTGTTGTAGAACTCTTGCCGTGTGATGTTTGACGAGTTCAAAGAAGTGCATTGGGTGTAATCAAGCACTTTTTGATCTTTAAGAATCTAATTGGAGTTTAAAAGAAGGTGTCAAGTGCTTAGAATATTTGGAGGATGCTTTTAAGGATCTTCAATCTTATGAATGTGGAAGAGACCTGTAAGGTAATGTTTGTGACCATTTGCTTGCTTGGAAGATGACCTTGGTCATATTTGTTGAGTTTATGGAGTTATCCAAAGAGAAATTGAAGCAAGGATCGAGTATCAGTACAAGGGAGGTTCTATTTGGTATAACATACTATAGTGAGTATTAATGAGCTTGTGTAGCCGTGCTATGGATCCGTAGATGACTGAGAAGACCTTTTGGTAAGAGTAGTTACGATGAACTATTTGGAATTATCGAGTGTCAGTGAGATCGTCCATTGATTTGGAGCTTAAGTCTTCATCGTATCTGATTTGGGATCATTTTGTTTGAGGCAGAGTTTACATCCTACTGTGAGTATCTAGTGTTTGTGAATATCGTGTTCAAGAGTACCCTATATTGATTATTGCTATTTATCTGATTTGTGAGATTGTCCATTTGCACGGAGTTCCCCCTTCTTATCATGTCACGTGTTGGAAGATACGCCGGCGGTTTGCATGTTTGACATTGAGAACCTTTTATCGATTAGTAGAGTTTATCAACGACAGCAGCATTGATTACGACGTAGGACCATCTAAGAGGTTGCACAGTTATGAGACCATGACCATTGAAGTGTGAGTTAAGAATGTCTTTTTAAATGTCCTCTCCACAAAAAGTTTTTGGGAAGGTTTTGAAAAGGGTTGAAGAGATTTTCAGAGTTGTTTTAGAGTTGCTTTCTCTATGAAGTGCAGTGATTTCAGTGACGGAATCCCTTTTAGAGGGGAAGGTTGTAGGCACCCAACCCTGTTTTATGTCTATTCAGTTTGAAGGTTTAGTTTTCAAAGCTTTAAGATCCTTTTGCGAACTTGTTAAAGGTTTTGGATGAACAACAATTTGACCTTGATCCAGGTTCGGCGTCAGTTGCCAAGTATTTGGGTTCGTTGCCTACGTGAGGCATGTCTGATTTCGAAGACAAAATCCTTCTGGGTGGTGGATGATGTAAGGGCCCGACCTCATTTTAACTATTGCTTTATAATACGATGTCATTCAACAAGTTTTGGTATGCTTTGGACCGGGGAATCATAGACCGTTTTGATTTTAAGTTTTAATTCAAAATCGATGTATGTTTACTTTTTAGAAAAACTAGTTAAATGTTTTTAAAAGAATTAATGTTTATTAACGATTTTAGATCCGATGATTATGCCGTTTGTTTTGGAACCTTCGGTTAATTATTCCGGAGTATAAAACCAAGTTTGGTGTCATTTGGATCAAGGACATGTCCCCGTTTTTAAAACTTCGAGCAGTACGAAACAATTGAGAATGCTAGAGCGGTGGGGAGTCCGCTCTAGCGGACTACGTCGGTCCAGATCTTTATAAGCTACTGTTTTGGCACGTTTTGGGATATTTTTATAAGATACTTTCGATCTCCTTCTCTCTCTAAAGTTGCTAAACGAAGCAAGGTCTTGAGTTTTAGTACTTGGATGCAAGATTAAGGCTTGTTTTGTAAGTTTTATTGGTTTAAATTTGGTAATCTTGGTTTATGCTCGTTATTCCATGTATCTACCGAACCCATTTTTGATATCGGTTCTCATTTGATGTTAAGAACAGCTGTGGACTTGTTTTCCTTCTTCCACTATGGTTACGAGGTATGATATATGCTAACTTTGAACTATTTAGTTAGTATGCGTTGTATATATTCATAAAAAGTAAGTACTTTTACTTTTACAGTGTTTTCAGTATTCTTGAGGTACCAAAATTTACTATTTTTTTTTTAAAAAAAGAGATTAGTTTTTATGCTTCTCTAATTTGTATGGAGCATATGTATCTTTTCGAATTTGAATTTGGAGGTTTATAGTATAAAACATGTACGATGCGAGATTTGATGAAAACCCTAGTTGTTTGGGTCTAGATTTATGATTTCTGGAAAATTGTTAGTTTTCCTTGATCTATGAGGAGATTGTAGCATGCCTATGCATTCGGTTTCAAAAATGATTCGT
>JAULLF010342674.1:0-11246 GCA_035668175.1 Sarracenia flava
AACAGGACCTCTAAAATTATTATTGGGACTTCTCGGATATGTCCTTGATGCGGATAACTTTTCTTGAAGTCAAATTATTTTTCTAAATATTTTTAAATTTTAGAATTAAAATCTAATCCAAAAAGTCATTCTGAACCAGCCATATTGTTTGAACACCATTTTTTCTAAAGAGATCCATTTTGAGTGAAATAAGCATCAAACATTATATTTATGTGTAAGAATTCTAACCCAACTATAATTACACAAAAATAATTTAAAATAAGAAAGATACAACATTTTTCCTAAAGAGTGTCAAATTTGGACACTCATTAGTATTATTTTTCTAATAAATAAAATATAAATTTTTTCGAGCAACGTCAAGTCCCTGGACTTTTTAAAAAATATATTTAACACAAAAAAAATGAGAATTAGTATTTAAGTCTAGATACCATTTTTCATTTTTCGGAACAAAGTGAACTGTATTATCCAAACAGTGGTTTAGGTCCAAATCAGAGACAAAGTTTAAAAATGTTGAAATAGGAGATTTCTGGTCGTTTTTGGAAAATACTTAAACTTGAAAAAGTGTTCGGAACGTACTTGGTAAATTAGCTACCAAATATCAGAATTTAATTCATTATAGTTTCTTTTATATGGTTAAAATAAAGTAGCAAATTTATCATTTATTACTTTTATTTGTTAGCTGGACGGTTGCTTAAGTTATAGTTCATGTATGTTTTGACTTAGAATGCTATGAACTTATTATGTGGCATGATAATTAAGAAAATTTTGAGACTATAAGACTCCCAAATGACCATAATTTATATGTTTAAAATCAATCTTATATGTTAAAAGTTGATGGATTTAAGTGTATGTGAAGTTTGAATAAGTGTTGAATTGAAGTAGGTTTCGGTAATAAGTGGTACCATCATATTTAAATACTATGTCTTGCATATTTATACTTATTAAGTGTGTCATGGAATTTCTTATCAAATCTTGGGCTTCGGGGAAAATTTGAAAGACTGTGGTGATGAGGGAGGGGTCCATTGCGTCATGAGCCATCTTGTGTCATTCCACGCCTTTTCTAACCTTTCACATGCGATTAAAGAACTGGTCTAACATCATTAGCTACATACAAATAGTAGGGCGGGAGTGTATAGATAATGAGAATGGGTAGTAGAATGCATAACATATAGGAGGGAAACTGGTATCGTAGTCTTAGGTACTTGCTTGTGGAAGTATAGTACATGTTGGGTATGTTCTCTCGGTGAGAATAAAAAATCGTGGGTTCTCTTGAAAAAATAAATTATGTCATTTCTCATCAAAGAGAATCTTGTTACGTAGCCTTCATTAACATGATCATATGACATGCGTTTGGTTTATGTTACTTTGTTCACAGTTTATCTATTGTTCGCAGCTTGTCTAGTTTTTTACTTAATATTCAAGATATATGCTACTGTTGTTGTATGGTGTTATAATTGTTAGAATAGTGGGGTACGAATTATTTCTACTGAGCTTTACAGCTCAAGGCATTTTAAATGTAAGATAACTCAATAGGACAACAATATTACGATGTGGCTATGGAGGACGATCAAGATGAACAAGTCGGTGAAGAGCAGTCACCGTAGGAGGAAAATGAAATCAGGATCCCGAGACTCGTGCCCTTTGATAACTGCTTGTGGATTCCCTTTCTGGTGCATGTATTTTTAATTTGTTTATTTTGGAAGAATGTAAAACCTTTAATCGTAGTTCTATCGAAAGTTTTATGGATTTTGTTCTTTGAATTTATTTATTTGTATTTAAAAAAATTGGTCTGATTTTTCTTTTTAAAAGAAAATAAATTAATTTCACAACTATTGACTTTTGCAAAATCCGGGGCGTCACAGAGCACTATTTCCTATTGTCTCAAACCAGGACCCACATTTTACTTCACTTTTTTGGAGGGCTCTACAGTTAGCCATGGGGATCGACCTTATTTTCAGCATACCCTTCCATCCTCAGACGGACGGATAGTCCGAGCACACGATTCATATCTTAGAGGACATGTTGAGGGCATGTATGATGGACATTCATAGATCATGGGAGGATCACTCGCCATTGATAGAGTTTACCTACAACAACAGCTATTAATCGAGCATTCAGATGGCACCATTTGAGGCGTTATATGGTAGACCTTATAGATCACCAATATACTAGGCAGACATGGGAGAGTTCGCCTTATCGGGACCAGAGCCGGCCAGGGAGATGACTACGAAGGTTGTAACCATAAGACAGCATTTGATCATGGCATAAAGTCGCTATAAGAGTTATGCTGATACGAGATAGCAACCTTCGAAGTTCGGGGAAGGAGATCATATCATCTTACAAGTTTGCCCTCGGAAGGGAGTGGTGAGGTTCAGTAAGAGCGGAAAACTATCCCCACATTTTATCAGACACTTTATGATTGAGGAGTGAGTTGGAGTAACAACATATCATCTGGCTTTACCTCCACAATTATCTTTTGTTCATGATGTTTTCCATGTTTCTATGCTACGGAAGTACGAGTCGGACCCTTCACATGTTCTTGATTGGACTGATGAGGGGAAGATGGCATTACGTATGAGGAGCAACTGGTACGAGTTCTTAACATGAGGAAATTGGTTTTGAGGGGCAACACCTTATCCTATGTGAAAGTATTATGGAAACACCATGGCGAGGATGTGGCAACATGGGAAAGAGAGTTGTTCGTATGAGTACGCTATCCATATCTACTCCCTCGTTGAGGTATGTGATTTCGAGACGAAATCCCCTAAGTGGGGGAGGTTGTAACGTCTTGACCCGTTCCAATTTTAACTTTTATTCAAATAGTCTTTCTAAACATTAAAAACCTTTTTCTTCAATCGGTTGAAAGTTTATGGGAAACTAAAAGTTGATTTTGATTCGAGGTCTCACGATGTTGCTATTTGTTTTGGAACCTCAGAAATATTATTCTGGAGTATCGGGTTATGTTTGGTTAAGTTTGGGCAGGAAACAGACCTCGGTTTTAAAATTTTTGTGCTGGGCATAGCAGCTAGGTCCGCTCGAGTGGACCCTTGACCGCTCGAGTAGTCTATGTCGGCCAACTATTAAAAGGCCATGTTTGTAATATTTTTGTGAAGTTATTTTCTTTTTTTTTCTCTCTCTCTCTCTCTAGAATAGTGAGAGCAGCTGGGGGAATGTTTGGGGCTTAAGAAAATCCATCTTGGTTGATCTTTGAGCCTCGTTTGGTGAGTTTTAACTCGATTTGGTTCATGGATCCTTGTTTATCTTCGTATTCTCTACGTATCCACCGAACCAATTCTTGATTTTAGTCTTTGTATGATTATAGGAGCTCTAGAATGGTGTTGTTGTGCATCTAGGGCACTTACGAGGTAGTATCTATGCTAATCTTTGACTTTTAAACAAATATGTGTTGTATATTTTTACTTTTGCTGAAAAAGTTAAGATATGTATGTCGAGATTGATTTTTGGAAACCTTAAAGGTATGAATATCAAGAAAAATTTAGTTTTCTTGCTTCCTTATATTATTTATAGCATGACTATCTTTTGAATTTTGGAAATTATCAGGTGCCTCGAGAAACATGTCTTAATGGTTAGGGCTTGATTTGGTAAATCATGAGAATTGGAAAAAAAGGTGTTTTTTATTTTAAAACTTAAAATTGATTTTTGTTATGTGAAATTTGTGTGAATGAGTATCCATTGTTCCAATTTGACACGTTCTGGAAGATAAAACGAGTTTCGCGAAAGTTGGCATGTTAACGGGCAAAATGACAGTTTTTGGGTTAAAATTCTATGATTAGCTTTGATTATGGTAAGTTGGGCCTATTATCATGTTAACACAAATGTCGTTATGCCTTGAATTGGGTTTGAAAGTATTGCTGCGAACCGATATAACTAACCTAGAGGGGAGTGAATAGGTTAGAAGCCGATAAATTAAAATTTTTAATTTTAATTGTTAATTATCTAACCTGGCATGATAGTAAGTTAAAGTTAATAATTACAACATCGCCATAAAGCTATAAAAAGCTATAAACATCCAACAACCATAAGGAACATGATATACATAGAAACCCTAGGAAAGCTCCCTAGGATGAAAACCACGGCACCGACACACGATGGAAACTATGCACTATAAATCAAAAAGTTTAAAGACAGATAGACTATGAATTAAAGCTGAAACATAGACGTCAAACCTATCTTCTAACCTGAAAGCTCAACCCCGAGCCCCTTCTTGATCCCATAGTCACTTAACTCCCCCTCCAACGTTCTATGAGTATCACCATACTCAATCCGAATGGAGCTCGTGTGTAGCATGTGGTCCATAGGAACTAGTCTAATTCTCCCAATCAAAGAGGGTTCCGAGATACCTCGCTCAGGTGTGTGTTTGAGTAAAGTGCAGTGGAAGTGGTGGGAATGATGACAAGAAATATGATAACCATGATGGACTCCTAATGACCGTGAGGACAAGGACATCTATGGTTATAACTCCAAATGTGGTCTAGTTACCAATCTTAAGAAAGGTAAGAACTACGACACACAGGAATGTGGTAACATCGGAGGTTTCTCCAGAACTACTTAGCCGAGAGGCAAGAGTGTGAGACTTTCACAAGTCACACGGTTTCAAGTTACTACACGGCAACACAACCGAAACTAGGATTGTGAAACTAATATAAGTCTCAAAACCTACGGTTCCTACAAAGGAATCCTCAAACTATATGCTATGAATGCAAGAACTAATGAATGTAAAGGCACCCAATAGCTAGATGAGATATATAACGTAAATCCTAAGGAAATCTACAAGAAACATGGATGAGAATACATATCACCATGAGAGGAAGTAGCATTACCTTGGATTATGATGCATCTTAAGGCATTGATGCGGGATCCAACACCAGGGGCTTGTGGAAGGCAAGAGAGAAGCATCAGCTTCTCCAAGATCAGCCAAGAGCCTGGGAGAGGATTTCTTAAACGACCTAATGGTGGTACGAAATGTTTAGTTATTAAAACATATTGGTGATCCATCTCTCTTAGAGTGCGCCGCAGGCACTATTATGCGTTCGTGCGCTTTTCGGGCGCAGTTAAAGATGGCAGGCTCTTTCTTCCCATGCTAATGAGAGACATTAGGGTTTCAATGCTGAGCTTGTTCGCTCTACATGCATACTACTCGCACTTGGAAAACCCAAACTCTCGGCAAAGAAGAAATGAGACACTGAATATGGGTGCTCGAGCTCTCTACGGGGTCTCTTCGGGCGCCCTCAATATCTCAACTCTCGGCTTATCCAAAAAGGCACAAATTAATGTTTGCACTCAATGCCGCTGGAGTGTTCTGGGAATGCTTGAGTACTATCTCATAGTCATTTCGTATTTTGAGGATCAATTCTATCTCACGGGGGGTTTTTTGTTGTTAGGTATACGAATGGGAGTTTTCTTAGGCTGTTCATTAGGAGGTGTATTCCTAGGGGGACCACGCCACTTCCTAAGAGTAAGAGAGTGGGAATTTGATATGGCAAGGAATAGCTTGTCGATGTGGGTAGTTAGGTATGAATATTGAGCGCCTAACTCATTCAAATGGCTTAAAGTCATGGCACACGTATTGCCAAGAATTGGTGATCCCAAGATCCTTTTTCTTTTGCCTCTAGTGATATTAGAGCGTTTTAATTTACTTCTGCCTCGTTTTAGATGATAGCAGTTGGGTCTAATGTGACCTGCTATCCCACAATGGTCGCACAATGGAGGTGGTCTACTTTTGACAGGAGACTGAGATCCAGAGGATGAAGATGAGATAATTGAGAGAGATCTTAGATGTCTCATTTACTGTGAACAGGGTGAGACATCCCATTAAATCCGTCATTCGACACAAATGAGAGATGTTGTAATATCGTGGACCAAACGAATTAGAAATATTTTATTAATAAAATAAAAATGAATTTCAAAGCTAAGGCTTCTCTTAAAAAGTTTTAATTGAATTAATTTTGTATTGTAATTCGAGGTCTCACGATATTACCGGTGGTTAGAAAACCTTTGGAATATTATTCCAAGATGTTTGGTATGAGGTACGGACGTCCGGGTCGAAAACGGGACTCGATTTTTCTTTTTCTTTAATTTTCAGTTTGGCTGCCAGAGGGGACCGCTCGAGCGGTCATGACCCTCGCTCGAGCGGTCGTGCGGGGACTGGGTTTTATATTTTTACCCGAGGCTCACTCATTTCATTCCCAACTTTCCCCTCTCTCTCTAAACTCGTCTAGGGCTCGGGAGACCAAGGTTTTGGGTGATTTTGGAGGAGTTTTGAAGCATCCAAGGTATCTATTGGTAAGTTTGCTTAATCTAAACCCTAGAAATTCCTTTTTCCTCCTCTCCTCTCATGGTTTTTGCTCCTCTTCTTCATGTTTAGGAACTAGGGTTTTGAGAGGAAGCTCCAAGGTGAAGATTAGCTTGGATTCTTGGCCCCTTGAGGTAGGATTCCTACTAATCCTTGAAGTTTGAATGTTGTATAGGTTGTAGCTTTCATTTATGTATGAAATTCATGGTTTTTGAGAAATTCCACCATGTTTACATATCCCCCTTCCCTAAATCCGAAAATTACTATTTTAATTGTGAGTTTTGTGTTGTGTTGTTGCTTATCTCTTGGCTCTTGTGGATTCCTTGTTGTAGGAGGGCCTTGAGGATTAGGGTTTGTGGTTGGATATGAGACTTTTATGTGGGATATTTGTTATATGGATCTCTAAGCCTAAAAAGTTGAGTTTTATATATATAAGATTGGTTTGGGGAAAAACAAACCTATGGGCGGCACTTTGATGATATGGTATCTCTAATTTACTTGCAATTTTTGATAGAGCTTGGATCCCCTTGGTAGCTTAGGACTATGGGGAGTGCTTATACCGTCCTTAGGGATTCCAAGTGCCTTGCTTATGTATGTTTTGGGGGTGAAGTTCCTCTTCTTGGATTTGTATTAGAGGGTTGGGTGGTTGTAGTGATTAGTATCTTAGTCGATTTTGATATTGCAAGCCTCCTTCCTATAGCTTGGCTTAGACTATAGAGGGTTTTTAGTTAGGGGTGTTCCACATATGTGATTTTGGCTCTAGTACATAGGTCTTGTGCTCATGTGCTCTTATTCTATACATAGTTATGCAGTATTCCCGGGTTGTATTCTAAGAAACCCATCTAGTTTGGGGCTTTATGGATTAGATGCACGGGATGCTAGGCACGTTGTTAGTGCATCTTGTTGATTTATAGTGTGGATACATGAGCTTTGTTGTGGACTTGTGGGTGAGTAGGGAGTGGAATCTAATCTTCCAACTAGCGTTGAAGTGGCCGCTAGGTTGGCCCACGTTGTAGTGGCCGTGGGGGTTGTACGATAAGGGATGGCCAAGGCCTCCCAACCCACGTTGAAGTGGCCGTGGGATAAACTCACGTTGAAGTGGCCGTGGGATAAACTCACGTTGAAGTGGCCGTGAGATAAGTTCACGTTGAAGTGGCCGGGTTTGTACTAACACAAGCTCACAACAGAATTTGGTAACGACAGTATGATTTCGTCATCCAATATTTCAGATAAGGACAAGTCAATGTGCTATCGCTATGGGATACAGTCATCAATGCTGTCAAGAGAACGCACAGAACACACCCGACATGTATATCATGAAGATCAATGAACATGCATACACAAACACACGCACAAAACTCACACAAGAAGAAAAATAAGAAAATCTTTTGTTTGTTTGTTTGTTTTAGATACCTGAGGCAAGTTATTCTAGATTACACACTCCAATTGAATTTCTAAGAAACTCAAATCGAAGAGTATCAAGGGGTTTGGTCAGAATATCAGCTTTTTGATGTTCAGTGGTGACATGGTCAAGATGAATAATATTGTCCTCAACTAACTAACGAATGAAATGATGCCTGATATCTATATGCTTGGTCTTAGAATGTTGTACAGGATTTTTAGAGATATTGATAGCACTAATGTTATCACAATACAGAATAATAGAATCATGCACAAGACCATAATCAGACAACATTTGTTTAATATAAAGTAACTAAGTACAACAACACCCTGCTGCAATATACTCTGCCTTGGCGGCGGACAGGGATATTGCATTCTACTTCTTACTATGCCATGACACCAAATTGTTACCAATGTAGAAGCAACCCCCTGATGTGCTTTTCCTGTCATCTGCACAGCCAGCCCAGTCCGCATCAGAAAAACCTACAATATTCGAGTTAGTATCTTTTGAAAACCAGATGCCAAAGTCTAGAGTAGAGTTCACATAACGAATAATTCTCTTAACAGCAGTTAAATGTGACTCTTTCGGTTTAGACTGGTATCTAGCGCACACACCGACACTAAAAGCAATGTCGGGTCGACTGGCAGTGAGATACAACAAACTCCCTATCATGCTTCTAAACATGGTTTGTTCAACATCTTGACCTTTTTCATCTTTAGACAGTTTTACAGTAGTACCCATAGGAGTTCGGATGAGTTTGGTAGATTCTAAATTAAACCGCTTTACTAAGTTGCGAGCATATTTAGACTGTGTAATAAAAATTCCACTGTCTAATTGCTTAATTTGAAGTCCAAGAAAGTAGTTAAGCTCGCCTACCATACTCATCTCAAATTCTTTCTGCATACTATCCGAGAATTTTAAAACAAGGTTATCACTTGTAGAGCCAAACACAATGTCATCAACATATATTTGGGCTACAAGGATATCCTTTTTAGTTCTTTGGATGAAAAGGGTCTTGTCAACATTACCTCTATCAAAACCATTGCTTAACAGAAACTCAATTAATCTTTCATACCATGCGCGGGGTGCTTGTTTCAACCCATACAAAGCTCTATTCAACTTGTAGACATGATCGGGATGATAAGGATCCTTGAATCCTTTCGGTTGTTCAATAAGGACCTCTTCCTTCAGGTGACCGTTTAGAAACGCACTTTTCACGTCCATCTGATGCAGTTTGAAATCCAAAAAACAAGCAACAATAAGTAGAATATGAATAGATTCTAATCTAGCAACATGAGCAAACGTCTCATCAAAATCTACTCCTTCTAGTTGTGTGTACCCTTGAGCAACCAACCTAGCCTTATTTCTTATAATGGTACCACTTTCATCAGATTTATTCTTAAAAATCCATTTGGTCCCAATGGCATTCACATTATATATCTAGCCTAGGTACTAATTCCCAAACATCATTCCTTTCAAATTGTTCAAGTTCCTCATGCATGGCATTTATCCAACAATCATCAGTGAGAGCCTCTTTTACATTTGTTGGCTCAATTAAAGAGACGTAACATGAGTGATTTACCTGACTTACCTGATTCCTCATCTGTCGCCGTGTCATCATTGGTTCTGTCACATTGCCAAGGACTTGATCAAGTGGATGATTTAATTTGACTCTAGATGATGGATTCAGTTGAGGAGGCGAGTCATCGGATGCAGTTTCAACCGGATCTTCTGAGCAAGGTTCTGACTCCATTATTGGTAGAGATGAGTCTTGACAGGGTTGTGGTTCAACGATGTCCCCTTCTCTTTGTTGTTCCTCTTCAACCGTACCTGCATCATCGACCACAACAGTTATCGATTCCATTATTGTAGCAGTTCTTAAATTATACACTCTATAAGCTCTACTGTTTAGAGAATAACCTAGAAATATTCCAGCATCGCTTCTGGAATCAAACTTTCCCAGTTGGTCTCTATCTTTCAAAATGTAGCACTTACTTCCAAAGGTTCTAAAATATTTGACATTTGGTTTCTTACCTTTCCACAACTCATATGCAGTTAATTTGGTACCGGGCCGTAAATAAACACGATTTATAATATAACAAGCTGTATTTACGGCTTCGGCCCAAAATTTAATAGGAAAATTTTTACCATGAAACATCACTCTTGCCATCTCTTGGACTACTCGATTTTTGCGTTCTACCACACCATTTTGTTGAGGAGTTTTGGTTGCAGAGAATTCATGTTGAATCCCAAGACTGTCGCAAAAACTCAAAAATTCAGACTTTTCAAACTCTCTTCCATGATCAGACCTGATTCTTGTAATATGCAACTTCTTTGCCTCCTGTTCATTATTCAATCTCAAGCATAAGGATTTGAAAGTAGTGAAAGTGTCAGATTTTTCTCTAAGAAAGTTAACCCATGTAAACCTAGAAAAATCATCCACCACAAGAAAAATATATTTCTTACCACCAATGCTCTCTACTCTTGTAGGACCCATCAGATTCATATGCAGAAGTTGAAGAGGACATTGTGAAGCAAGCTGATTTATTTTCTTGTGTGCAACTTTTGTTTGTTTACCAGTTTGACACGGACCACATACAACCTTCAAAGGGGTACCAAGTTTTGGTATTCCTCTCACCGGTTCAAGGTTAGCCAAATTAGACAAGTCTTTATAATTCATATGGCCAAATCTATGGTGCCATAACTTTGCCTCATCAATTTTAGCAGAATTACATGATAACTTGGCTTTAGGCATTATTCCATAGCAGTTGTCAGATGTCCTTACATGATGAATAACAGTTGTACCCTTTCTGTCTAAAATTAAACAATCTATTTTTGTAAAATGAATTTCATGATGTGTATCACACATCTAACTAATACTTAGGAGGTTTGCTTTTAAACCATCAACGAGAAGAACATCATCCAATTTGGGTAACCCGGGAGCAATAATGGAACCTTTTCCAATGATCTCGAAAGATTTTCCATCCCAAATGTGACAAGTCCACCGTCATAAGAGTCAACTGATGAAAACAAAGATCTGTTACCTGACATATGTCGGGAACAACCATTGTCTAAATACCACATAAAGGTGTTTTGTGCTTTTAAAACGGTATGAACTACATAGCATTTCAAGTTGGATTTTCTAACCCACACCGGCCTAGTTTTGACCGAATTTTTAGAAGATTTATTTGGGTTTTCATTCATTGGAAAATCATGTGAGCCAGCACTCAGGGGCCAGAACCGATTTTGAACAATATCCTGATTCTGCCAATGCTTAGCTTTTGTAAAATTTGACATGTTTCTTCCAACCGTAGTATTTTTCCCAATTAAGTCACAACACTTAGGTCTTATATAGCTTGAAATATCACAATAATGACGCATAGGAACAAATTTCTTGTATTAAAAATTTGTTTGTAATTTGTTCCTAAAAGTGTTTGGCTTGAAATTGGACTTGATCTTTGGAAAAGAATTATGTGCAGGAATTTTTTGAAATTTCTTTTTACCAGCAATTTCAGATACAATCAACACGGG
>JAULLF010344857.1:0-11244 GCA_035668175.1 Sarracenia flava
GTCAGTTCTGATATCACTTGTTGGGATCTTGAACATTAATCCCCGAATACAAACAGAAGCAAAAATCATCCATAAAAAGCAGAAAATAATGAACGTCGAGAATTTACGTGGTTCGGTTCAAACCGACATACGTCCACGAGCAAGAGAGAAAATTATTCCACTATAACATTGAAAGTGAAAGATACAACACCCTTCTCCCTTCTCTCTACAAGTTAACCTCACAAATTTTCTGTCTCACACTATTTTTAGAGTTCCCCCAGTGACCTATTTATAGGCACACAACTCTTGAGATCTCTAAAATTTACAAGTTCACAAGCTCATATTATTTTATAACCATATATATATAATTATTACTAGGCTACTAATCTAATATAAATCCAATTACATATAACTCAAATAAAATAATAAAAAACACAGTCAAATAGAATACAATACACCAACTCAATAAGAAGGGGTCAGCCTACTAATGCATATATTTATTGGTCTTGCTATCCACGGTGAGATTTAATGAAAACAAAATATTAATATTAATATATTTTTAAAAATACTAATGCATTTTATATAAAAATTACATATGCTTTATTTATTGTTTAATGAGTTATGATTAGTATTTTACCAAGGGGTCAGCCTACTTTCAGTCCGAGATTGGTCTATTTTACTCCATTTTGGATCTAAATTGGTCTTATTTTGTTGATTTAAGCATTTCATTTTATTATTTTTAATATTTAAAATATTTATATAAAAAATAAATTAATTAGATATAATTAAGTTTATCTTACAGTTTAGGTCATTTTGTGCCAGGTCATATTTTGTCCAATAGTTGAGATGAATCCAAATTTATATTTAATGATAAAAACTACTGATAGCGGCAAAATCTGGCGTCCTCCTCGTCGGCCCTCCGAGATCTGCAATCACGAACAAACCGTTAGAAAGGGGGCCAGAGGGGTCTCCGGCGTGCCCTCTCCGACGGTCAAGTCAGATATATGGGGTAGGAGATGGAGAACAATGGAGATAGGAGAAGGAGAAGTGTGTGTGCTGAGAGAGAAAATTTACTCACAGAGGGTCCTGAGGGAGAGGGAGATATATGGCGGGAGAAGTAGGAGATGGGAGGAGTTAGTTGCTGAAAGAAGGGGATGAGTACTGTATTTATAAGTTGCGGGTGTGCCCTAATGGGCTTGGGCCCGTAGTAGCTGGCCAGCCCGGCCCGATAGCATATGGCCTGTATCTTTGGGCCTAGCACAATCCGCCCATATCAGAAGTCCCCTATTCTTGGTAGGATCTGGTCGAAGAGCAGGTTCTGCCGAGAATACCAAGGTGCTCGTGTGGTTTACATCTGGTCCTTCCGTTGGGCCCGAGCCCTTTTTTGGGCCCAATAAAATCCATCCATATCAGTTCTAACCTTGCATCCAAATTCAATTTATAGAGAAAGTTATGGCCAAAATAGTGAAAGTATGTCGATTTCCGTTATCCGTTTTTGCATGTATTTGGCCGAACTTCTTCTTGAAACCTTATTTTCTTCAATGTTGAACCTTTTTTTATCAAATTCCTTGACCTTTGAGCTATCATCATCCTTAGAACTCCTGGTTTCATTGTCTTTAGATCTCGAAAGGTAATTAGAATGACGTCGTTCTGACACTTTGACGTGTTTTTGTGCGTTTTATGCTCCTTTTCGTCATAACTTCTCTGTACCTGTCTTAATAAAATGGGACTAACTCAGTGTAAATTAACAGGTCTAAATCGTCACTTTTGAGTGCCGATCATCAACATACCACTTTTCATAGGGGTTTTCATAGGAGTTTACAAAGGAGTTTTCATTATCAATGTACCATTTTTCATAGAAGTTTTTCATAGGGGTTTTCATTAGGTTTTCATAGGAGTTTACATAGGAGTTTTCATTGTCAACATACCAATTTTCATTAGACTTTTCTTTGGGGGATTTATTGGACTTTTTATTGCCTACGTACCAACATATAAACTAGTATGTAAACTCCAATATTTGATTACAAACTAGTATTTGATTCCAAACTAGTATGTAAACACGTATGTAAACTCCAATAATTGATTATAAACTAGTATTTGATTACAAACTAGTATGTAAACTTCAATATGTGATTAGCAATATGTAAATATTTGATTACCAATATATAAACTATAATATTTGATTACAAACTAATATGTAAACTTCAATAAGTTATAAGACAACTTAATTTATTTCTATAAGTTGTAAAGTTTTCCAACTCAAGAAATTTTTAGAAAATTTCAACGGAATCTCCCCTACTTTCGGACTATTTTCAAATTAAAATCCTGTAAAATAAACATTTGCAACTCACTAAAGGTTTCAAGACTTAAATTTAGACAACCCAATCAATTCAAAAAGGGTTGAGGCATTTCATCAAATACCTTTGAAAACAAGTATGAAAACTAATGAAAACTAATGAAAACTATAAGTTTGCATATGAGTTTACATACTAGTTTACATTGCATTGGTAATGCACAGTTTAAGTTTACTTACCAGTTTGCATAAGAATCTTCACACCAGTTTGCAATGAAAATAACTATGAACACGGGTATGAAAACTAATGAAAATACCTATGAAAATTAATGAAAATTCCTATGAAAACTAATGAAAATACCTATGAAAACACCTATGAAAACTAATGAAAATACATATGCAAACAGTTATGAAAACTAATGAAAATACTTATGCAAACAGTTATGAAACTTAATGAAAATATCTATAAAAACAAGTATGAAAAAGATTTTATAGACACCACTTTCAACATCTACATGGGCACTTGAGGAAAGAATAACAGAGTAAAGGAGCAAGAGACTCCCATTGGTTTCTGTTGAGGGAGTCTCCCACTATGATCACTCTCTTCCCTCTCAGTCTCTCCAAAATGTCCTTTCCAGCAAACCTATTAATTCCATAAATTCCCATGTCATTTCATACAACCTCAGAAAGAACACATACTCAAAACAATTGAGAGCCCGATTTGCAACTAGTTTAAAAGCTAATAAGTCAAAAAAACTAAAATTACGAATAAGGCCTATAACAGTATTTTAGCACAAAAAAAGTCAGAAATCAAGATTGTCAATCAAGACCTAAAGCTTACCACGATTTTTTATATCATTAGTTACGCATTGTATCAATTAATACGTAATGCGATATTGGGATTTTAAATTTTCGAAATTGATATTGATCATCATATTAGTTGATATTATTCGGTATCAGTCAAAACATGATCATATTTCCAGTACTAATACTTATTCTGATATCACTATTTAATACATGATATGACTGTATAATCGATATATCATTTGATATTGCAATTCAAAACTCTGTTATTACCTTGGAATATGTCATAGTCCCTAGCTTCCCAATTCGAGTTCAGGTAGCCGGAATCTGGCCGTCCATTCCTTCGGCTGTTGACTTGATCACTAAGGAATGGACACTGAAGTTCATCATAAGTAGGGCCCTCCAAAGGCCTATAAATCCATCTACCATTAGATTAATGACACTGTGTTCTGCTAATAATTTAATGAGATGAGCTTTTTTGCTATAATTAATGACATTGTGTTATTGGTTTAAAGATAAAGAAAAAAAATACCACACATGTCTCCTGATTACAAAACCTGTGGGATTACCCGACATCACCACCTCTACATTAGACTTTGGCAATTTATCAAACACCTCGCGCACACAATTGTATATTCCACACATGTCTCCTGTTTGTTTCTCCTTAAGGGCCGAACCAGGCCTCCCCTTAGGGGTAATAACCATAGAGCAAAAACTAGCAAGATTCAGAACATGTTCTGAGATTTTTACCTCGTCGATGTGTAGAATCAAGTTGTGTTTCTCTTTTCCTCCTACCTTTGTTCTAATTACACCGGAATCTCATCCTCATGGGCATCTTCATCCTCATTTTCATCTATATAAGAGCTCGAAACTCCCTCCTCAACTTCATCATTTGATTGAGGTTTATCCCCGTCTTGTGCCTCCGACCCCGCCGAAGAGAAAATCGCCTTCATTATTTGTTGATTAATCTTCAGGGTCTCCAAAAAAATCTGCAATAGGGGGGTCGATTTTAACTTAATCAAAGGCGAGACTTGCGCCGCTGGTAGAAGATGGTCAAATGGCGCTGACGGTAGAAGATGAGAGAGAGAGAGAGAGAGAGAGAAGCGATGGTGGAGGATGAGAGAGAGAGAGAGAGGCGGTGGTGGAGGATGAGAGAGATAGAGATAGACGGTGGTTGAGGAGGAGATAGAGGAGGATAGGATGGTGAGGATATAATAGTCCAATCATGTCTTAAAATTTAAAAATATGACCTAAAAAAATATTATCAAAATCTTAGGTATCTAGTTAAAAAGAGGTTCCTAATATGGTATTATTAAACAATTAACTCTATATAGTATTTATAAATGTTTTAGTGTGAGTAGACTTAAAGATTGTTTGTTTAAAAGACTATTTTTATAGAAAAATTAGTGTATTTAGGGCTTGTTTGTTAGTTGAATAATCTACGTGGAATTGAACTATTTCTAATTGACTATTTCTAATTAATTAGTACCGTATGGTGATCAGTTTGGGTTTCATTTTTAAGGGATGAGAGTCAATCTCTTTCAACTGACTTAAGAGGCGGCCATATGTACTATTTGTATCTTATTGACAATAGGAGTTTATTTATTCTCGGATTATTATGAACATGAGATTACCAAATTGCACACAACTCAAGAGAGCCTCTCCTACCCACCCACTATTCATATATATAGGAAGCATTGTGTTGGGGGAAAAACGCAAAAAAACAACTCAAAAATCACAGAATATAAATGACAAAGAGAGAGAGAGAGAGAGAGAGAGAGAGGTAATCACAATCACATGAGACAAGCACTTATGTGGTTCAACAATGTACTTACGTCCATGGAATCACATACATTTATTATTGATTAAAGTTACAAGGGAGAAAACAAGATTATGAGAAGTGAGAACATAGAAAAACACAAAAATGATAACATTACGTCGACGGTGTAAAACCCTAGACGTGCTATAACAACCCATCCCGATAGACCAATTGATCGGTCTTTAACCACTACAAACAGACCGATTGGTCTCATCACCGATTGATCAATTTGTACCAAAATATGATTTTTTTCATCCTTTCTCAACACATGGAACATGGCTTGAGAAGAACGCCATATGGCAGAGGCTAAGGCTTAGGAAGCTTTCTTCAACATCGAATCAAGTCATTGCTCTAAAACAGGTCACTCGAGGTTGATATCTTCAACCAAGGAAGCTTTCCTCGACCTCGACAAACACCGGTCTCAAATTTTTCGTAAGAAATGGCTCTATTTCGTATATCTGAACTTATTTTTTTCATCTCTAACCAAACGTTAGCGAATGAGGTGTTGGTTCCATTATAAACCTTCCCATACATGTTGTTGATGGTCAAAGTAGTTTGGTAAAATGTTTTATGCTGTAAGCATTTAGAGAACCGTGTTGGGGCTTGTTTTAGGAGTGGCTATCACACTGCAATGTTAAATTTTAAAAGGGCATTTTGGTACATTACTAAATATACTACGCTCAAATATCTTAAAACCAAACAACGTATTATCTATCTTTAAGTTATCTTATTGTTAATCAAACACCATTTGGTACAAAAAATATTACACTAATAATTCAATCTATAATACTTCCGGTACTATTAATCCAAATACACTAATTATCCTATAAAAATAGTTTATCATCCAAACAAGGCATGCCTGAAGTATTATATATTTTTTGTACCGAATGATGTTTGATTGATAGTGGAATAACTTAAGAATAAATAGTATGTTGTTTGATTTGATATGATTTTAGTGGGATTATATTTTTTTATGTAAAAAAATACAAAAAATAGTCTCAAGACTAACCAACTGATCACCCCAATGGGATTGGGATAATCTTCCCATTGTTAGGATTATATACTTAAAAGTCATACTTTTATGCATTTATATCGTTGATCACTTGTATATTAATGAGAAGCAAATGAGAGGCTATTGCATTTCTGTTTTCATATTTATTACATGTATGTTGGATGAATGCATAGTCCGCATTTTTTGTCCAGTAATTGGCTCGGTGCATGAAGCGCGGAAGATTGGGTCAAAGGTTCTGATAGAATACACAAGTACGATCACAATTGCAATGGACTCGGACAATCCATTGGTACGATTGTAGCACATCGTTATAATGGCTAGTGATTGGCACTCAAAAGTGACGATTTAGACCTATTAATTTACACTAAGTTAGTCTCGATATATTATCTAATATGTGTTTTTGTACTATTTTGTGTTTAAGACAGGTATTGGAGGAGTGACGCAAAACAACAACAAAACAGTAATTTTAACAACAAACACGATGCAACCAAACAAAGACCAACAAAATAGCACAAGTCGTCTGGATGCTACAAGACAACCGTCCAGACGCTCATGACATCCACCGTCCTGACGCTGAACGCCGACCGTCCGGATGCCATCATCCCGACCATCCCGACGCTGAACGTCAACCGTCGTGATGCTCACTGCCTTGTCATCCATGCAATTTCCGTCCGGACGCCGGTGCAAATCGTCTGGACGCTCCGCGCCCATTGGCCAATCAGATTACAGCAAGAACACTATAAATAGGCCCCTATACCTCAGCATTCCATATCTCCCATTCTCGCATCTCTCATAGTGATGAAAGTCACCATTCTCTGCTCTTTGGCCCTGGCCAAGTCACCTCTGGAAGGTCAGGGCCTTGCCAAGGAGCTGCCGATGACGATCGACATCAACTAGACGATGGACTCCTGCCCCACCATGAGTGGCTATGTTTCTGCCTCCGCCTCGGGTGATGATGAAGCCCGAACTTGGTAATTTAGGAGTAGATTAATTCTTTATTTTATTTATACAGTATAATCAGATTGTTATGCAACAACTATTTTTAAATCTATTTGTTGGATAATTTCTAATTAATTTAATTCTCGTTTAAGTTTTCTGTGATTGCATTAAATGAATGTTGTATAACTATGCTTACTATTTGAATACACAAATTTGAGATAGGCTATGCCATGGATAAGATGGGCCGTACTCCGGACGGGTCGTGCTAGTATCGTGGATAGTGTATGCCATATTTGTGATTCGGGATTTTGAGAATAGAACTTGAGATATTTTATACTTTGGATAGAATATGCCTTGTTGACAATGTTTTTTGAATATCTATATCGGTCTTGTCGCGATATGATTTAATCTGATTAAAAGCTGGATAAAATAAGAATTATATCGAAACTAGATTACTAAGTGATGGTGGATTTTGAACCTGAGGTGGAAATTTTCTCATAAATTAATTAAATTTCTTTTTAATCACTTATTTACTTTTCATTACTAAAAATCATTTTTTCCAAGATCCACGATTTACTTATTTTCTTTCCAGATTAAATAATTTAAATAAAATTCTATTTTTTTTTTAACAAAATAGCTATTTTTCACGTGAGATCGATCCTGAACTTACTCCTATCTACCTAGTTAGTAGTAGATCTTGGTAAAATACATAAAATAAACTAGTTACGCATGATTAACGACTAAGTGAACGTACACCAGTTTTTGGCACCGTTACCGGGGAACTAGACGCCTATTTTGTTTTGAATAATTTTTGTTTAAATTATTTCATTTGTTTTTATTTTTTTAGCTCAAGTTTTTCAAAATTTTTAATTTTCTACAAAAAAAACAAAAAATTATAAATTCTGGAACTCGTGTCGTCCAGACACTATCCTTAGCCATCCGGATGCTAACCTACATATACCGTCCGAACGCTCCCTCCTTTTCATCTAGACGCTATTAATTTTTTTTGTTTCTTGCTTATTTCAGTACTTGTATTGTATGCTTGGTCGCCGCCGCTCTTTACTTTACGACTTAGCACCTTTTGATCCTGAAATAGAAAGAACCTTTCGAGCAAACGTCCACTCGAACCCTTTCCCCTATCTCTCACACATTTTCACACACCCATCATGGCCAACGGAAATAACCCTTCAGGTATTCCACATGCAACCCAATAAAATGGTTAGGCTAACCAGGCAGATCAACAGCTTAAAGCGCTGATGGAATATTACATTCCAATAGCTTACGAGTCTGTAACCTGCCTAGTACCAACACTGAGATTGGTAATTATGAGATCAGACCTAATTTCTTATAATTACTACCCCTATTTCATGGGCTTAGCAATGATTGTTAGCCTAAAGGCTTTTTCAATCAATCTTTATTTTGGTTTTGATTATAACAACACATTGATTTGTTGTTGCTAATGTTTGCTTATATGTGACATAGTAATCAGTGTGGAGATGTCCGGTGTCCGCATGAAAGGCCCTCTGTTTTGACGATTTCTTTGGGCCTATTGAGGTCATAGAAATTGTTTTTGTGCTTAGAAATATTAGGAGTGATGATTTTAGGTTTTTATAATTTTAGGCGTAGGTTTCTATTTTTACCGTCCGGACGGAATTCACCACCGTCCGAACGCCACGTAAGCCAATGGTTTAAAAATTCAAAAGTGGCGTACAATCATCCCAAGCATCACCGTCCAGATGGGATGAAAATTGTTCAGATGGAATCTAAAAATTCAGCCAGTACGCAACCACTAAACGCCATCTCACATTTAAAACCATCCAGATAGGACACCTAGCGTCCGAATGGAAGTCCAATCAACGTCGTCTCGGAAAGGTGCGATAATTAAAATCGCGCAGAACCGTCAGGGCACATGTCGCGACGGTACATTACCGTTCGAACGGTGGTCATTTCGGCCCAGACGCCCCACGACTATAACCCCCCCCCCCCTACCACCCCTCACAATCCTCACAACCAACTCAAAACCTCCTCTCTTACAGCTCTCTCTCTGCGTCCCCTCTCAAACTCTCTCAAGATGTCTTCCCGACCAAATAAGAGGTCTTGTGCCAATCGCAGCCAACAACAAGGCCGAGACCAAGGCCAGCAACAGGAATATGCCCAAGTTCCATCTGACCTTTGGCTCAACATGGCATTGCATCACATGATGCAATTTCCAGTTCTTGACCCCTTCTTCTCCCAGTGCCCCGAGGCCCGGCTCAGCATCGACCTACTCAACGGTCGCCGACTGGGTAGTCTTTTTGGCCCTTTCCCTTCACGGGTCCCTCGTGTCGTCCAGATCTTCTACCAAAACCTCCACTGGGAGGTCCATCATGACCACCTCGGCTAACGGGTCGAGATCCTATCCACCAACGTCGATGGATACGACGTTGAGATCGACCCCCACCTTCTCACCACCATCCACAACATATTCGGCACCGAGGAATAAAAACTCAACGATGACCGCGGCCCAATCCCCGATGACATCACACTTCCGATGATGGCGCAGAACGTCTCCGAGGGACGCTCGCCTCCCAGAGAACTCTTCGCCCACCACGGAGAGCATGCCACCGAGCTATGGTTCGCCGACAACGTCCTCAAAGCCAACATCTTCGCCATCTCCCACAAAGACGAACGCCGCAATGAAGCCCTCTGCACAGTCTACTCTTTCTATCATAACTGCTAGCTGTCCATCCCCGAGGAAATGATCGCTCAGATGAGATGATTTCTCGATAGCCCGTGCAATTATCTCCCAACACCAACATCATCGCTCCCTACGTAGCCCGAGCCACCAACAACAACCCTGTCCCCTTCCTAATCTTACCTACCGACCCCATCGACACTCGCATCACCATCTGCCAACAAAGTAGCTGGACGAAGGGTGTATCTGCTCTTCGGGGCTGACCAGCACAGCCCACCCAACAACCGAATGAGCAAGAACGCACCGTGCCGCATCCCACACTTTCCCTTCAACGGCCTTCACACTCACCCCGACCCACCAGCCCCTATACCTCTGGTCCACCCGAGGACTCGGCGGCACCATGGATTTTCACTCGTGGTGACTACGAGGCTATCCTCGCTGGCCAGTAGGAATTACAAACCAAAACCCAACACCTCCGAGCCGACAATCAATACCTCCGTGACAGCCACCGCCGCCTTGAGAACCGTCACGTGGTCCAAAAGGAATATCTCCAATGGATCATGGCAGCCATGAACATCCACCCTCCACTTCCCCCACCATAGTGACCACCCTTCATGTACCCCTACCCCAGGTCAAAACCACGCCATGTGCACCTATCCCAGGTCACGCTGAACCCATCAACCACCTCGCCTACCCCACCCCATCCATAAAATAACAACAAGCTTAGCCACCGACCACCACCCACACTGCCACTTAGACCCAAATACACCCCCCCACACACCTCCATCATCTCCTCTATCCCTCTCTTACACCGCCCTTGACCCTCACTTACCCCATCACCATCCACCGACCCAGACCTAAACCCTAGCCCCACCTCACCCTGTACCAAAAATCCAGCCACCCGCTTCACCTACACCTCCCCTCCATTGCCGCCACCAAATACACCCCTCCCCCAAAATCTATTTTCTTTATTACTTTCTTTATTTTGTTCTGTTTAACATCATGTTCCTTCACACAAGTTTTTGGCCCGAATTTTGTACTCTTTTATATGTAATCAAATAAATCATGGAATAAATTGCAGTATTTAGTTTATTTGTTCGTGTCTATTGATTACTTTATTCTAGCCACGATCTTTACCTGCTTTATCTATATACATGTGGCATTTTATTTAACTATGTAATTTAGTAAGTTTCAATAAGTTGGACAAAATAAATAGTTGCTACAAAATTGGTAACTTTTCTTTCCATTTTTCTTAACCTTATTTTTGTCAAATGATGACATTGTACAGTTTAAGTTGGGGGTGAGATAATTACCAATATAAAAATCAATAAAAAGATTTTTCTTTTCATTTAAGGGTATGCAAAATTTTGGCTAAAATATGTTGTTTGAAAAAGTTAAAAATAAAATTGTAAACAATGTATTTTCAATGTGAAAAACAAGAGTCAATTTTTAAGCTTCCAAAAATTTTGATTGAATAATGATTAAAATCGAACCACCTGGTATTCTCTTTGCACACTTGATTAATTATTTACTTAGCATGCCAATGAATTTTGATAGAAAGGATAATTAAATAGACAGAAATGGTGGAGACTTAACCCTTAGTAAGTTTTTGAGCCTTATCTTTTGTTCTCAGGGAATCTTTACATATACTCATAAATGATATCTTTGTCTTCAACCAAAATTGTTGTGAATCTCACTATTTTTCTTTTTGATTGAGAAATTGA
>JAULLF010345950.1:0-10475 GCA_035668175.1 Sarracenia flava
TTAATTTTATTTGCTAAAAATATTTTTCAAACAAATCATAGATTTACTTTTTTTCTTAAATTAAATATTTTAAATCTTTTCTTAAACAATGTAACACATTTTTTCTGTGGGATCGACCATGGACTTACTACTTACTACCCTGTTTGTAATGAATCTTGGTTAAATAAATAAGATAAACAGTAGTCCACCTGCAATTAATGACTAAGAAAAATACCTTCTTGTTTCTTTTCAAAAAGGTATTACGCGTGGCTAACTACCAGTACATGGGATAATGCTCTTTACATATTGCACACTATTACTTCTACTAATGATAACAATGAGGCGAATGACATACGTGTACTACCACAGAAAAAGAAAGATTGTTTCTTGAACGAAACACTACTTTGGCACCTTTGTCTTGGTCATGTTAATCTATGACTGGTAGAAGATGGAAATTAAGTTTCCTTAGAAGTGGAGGCACTTTCAGTTTGTGAATCCTGTTTAGAGGGTAAGATGACCAAGAGGCCATTTACGGCCAAGGGACTCAGAGCCAAAGAAGTGTTATAGTTGTTTCATTCTGATGTATGCGGTCAAATGAATATCCAAGAAATAGGTGGATACGAGTATTTCATCTCTTTTTCTTACAATTACTCTAAGTATGGATACGTTTACCTACTACATCGAAAGTCTGAAACCTTTGAGCTATTCAAAGTGTTTAAGGCTAAAATAGAGAAGCAGACTGGTAAAAGTATCAAAACCCTACAATCTGATCGTGGTGGTGAATACCTTCTTGGGGAGTTTAGGGACTACTTATCAGAACATGGGATTACATCCCCATTTTCTGCATCAGAAATGCCATAGCAAAATAGTGTAGCGGAAAGGAGAAATATGTCCCTTAAGGAAATGGTAAGGTCTATGATAAGTTATTTGGATTTACCACATTCGTTTAGGGGATTTGTTTTTGAGACAACGACTTTTATTATGAAATTGGTACCTACTACGGTGGTTCCCGGTACACATGTGAAGTTGTGGGCTAGGCGTAAGCTAAGCCTTAAACACCTCTGGATATGGGGTTACCCAGCACATGTGTTGGTGGGAGATGCAAATATGGTGGAACCAAAAACAAAAGTCTGTTTCATTGTGGGGTACCCTAGAGGAACTAAAGGTGGTCTATTTTATAATCCTAAGAGTCATAGGGTATTTGTTAGCACAAATACAAAATTCTTGAAAGATGATTATATAATAAACCATAAAGCACGGTCACAATTTGTTTTGCATGAGGTTTAGAATGAAAATATCGTAAAACCAGAAAATATACCTGATGTGTACAATGAGACACCGCTAGTAGCTCCTAGTAGCTCTGTCGTTCCTACTACTAGTTTCTACCAAAATCCTCACTAACACGTAGCTAGTGGTGCGTCCGGATCATTCCCACGAGAAAAATAGGCAAGCTGTCAAAATAACGCAAATTATTCAATCTTAAAATATTTAAAGCAGATTATGGGTTTTTATATATAAAAAACTATTTAATTAATTACTTCCACTACTTATTAGATTATACTAAGCTAATAGAAAATATTTAAGTGAATTAAGATGAGAAAGAATCTAACTCATGTTAGAATCAACCCTCATTTGATTAACTTCTTATTTTATTTAGCCTTTAATATATTCAAATCCTGCTGTGACATGACCAGTATGGAATTCAGGAAAAATAGATTTACATGAAAAGACGACATATCTTATCTGTCTCATAAATAGCCTAAAATATCTCATGTGAGCAATTAAAATCCCGAATATTAAATAAGGCATTCCCTATCCAAGATTATATCACTGATCGTTTGATGTACGACTCGTCTTATCCATGGAATAAAATGTCTCATATTTAATCTTCGAATAACAATAAGCACAGTTATGCAACACTCATTTATTAGAATCACAGAAAGATTAAATGAAATATTAATTAAATTGGATAAATACAAATTTTTCAATGATCAAATATGTCGTGGTAAATAGTTGTTGCATAACAAATTCATTACAAAAGGCTAAAATAAAATAATAAAATTAATCTAGTCCTAAAGTACCAAACTCGGGCTTCATCTGAACCCAGGGTAGAAAAGAGACATAGCCATGTATGGTCGGGGTTGAAACCATCTTCGAGTTGTTGTCGGCATGCATCGGCAGCTCCTCGTCAAGGCTCAAACCTTCTAGTACTGGCTTAGTAGGGGTAGTAGTGTAATTAGAGAGAACTAAAGGGGTTTCATTTTGTGGATTTAAGTGATCAATATGGGGGGTGGTGGGGGTCTATTTGTTGTTTTTCTGAAGTGCGGGTCCTTCTCGGATTAGGTGTTGATGGCCATTCGTCGGGATGGAATTAGTCGTGCATCTGGATGGGAATGGGAAATTGCATCTGGACAGAAAGTGGCCGTGCGTCGCGACGGTGTTTGGACGGAGCGTCCGGACGGGATTGGCCATGTGTCCAGACGGAAGTGTCTCGGTCATTTGGTCTTTTTCTTCACTTATAGTCTTGTGTTGTTTGTTTGCTTGTTTTGTTGTTATTTTGGTGTAGTTTTGTATTTTTCCTCCAAAACCTGTCTAACACACAAAAACACAGTATTAAATAACATATATGGGATAACCTAGTGTGAATAATGGGATTAAATTGTCACTTTTGAGTGCCGATCACACCCCCAACTTACACTTTGCTAGTCCTCAAGCAAAGATAAAAAGCAACTATAACGAATAGAAACATTAACATGAACAATTACTAACAAACTAATCCCAATAGGTTTTAACATGTATTTTGAAAACTTGAAATATAAATTTATAAATGTGTATACCCTTGACTTTTAAATAGAACAATCTTTAAGCTGTAGAATACTCATGATAATTTTCTCGACCTTGCACCTGATGTGTGTATGTGAATCCCAATCAATATTCAACATGCATCCCTCTGAATCAATCAAGTTTAAATAGCTAATGGAACTAGATCTCGACTTGAAAATCTCACCGGTTGTCCACTGAAAATAAGTCTCTCAAAAACTGGCTATAATATATATCTATGAAGGCATGTGATAGAAGTGACAAATATCAAAGCAAATTTTCACACATACCTTAGACACTGAAGAACGCAGTTTCAAGGAATTGACTCAGAATCTCGTGATTGGAATACTGATTATGGGGAACAATTTTTTTAGTTAGCTTCTTCAAATCATGTCATCTTTTGGGATCAACAAGGAATTCATTTTTTGTTATAATGTTAGGTAGAGAGCTTTTTATAGGCTCGGGTCAAGTATATAGCACAATCTGAATAAAAGGTAAATAAAAAGATATCGAGTGCTGAATATGTCAAACCTGGAGTCGCAATGTGGTGTAATCACATCATCATCATTGCACTAAATACTGAAGCCCAAATTTACACTGTGGCATCATCACCTCACCATCACTATATCACAATAGCAATAAGTTTTTGCAACGTGGTGTCATTAGCTCACCATTCGTTGCTTGTTGTACATCTGAACTGTTCTTTGCTTCTCATTTCTTGAATTGCACGGCCGCATAAATATTTATACTTGAATAACTACAGCATTTCTATAACAAAGTTCGTTGCTGTTCATTTTTTCCTCGTATTGGCCCGATATCTTTTCCAGTTACAAAAAATTCAAATAAGCGCCTTTTGGAGTTTATTTGGATTTCCGAAAAAAAAGACTGCAAGTTATGTTATAAGGCTCAAAATGGGGGCCTAAGGAAATGTTTGTAACAAATAAACGAACAAGCACAAATAGTCAAAGATGTCCTAATATCATTTTCCAAAATTTAACACAATTTTTCATAAGCTTAATTGTAAAACGTATTCCCAATTTTTCAGTCAAAATGAAGATTAACGACATTCTCAACAAATGTGGTTGAAGACAAAAATACCATTTACGAGTAAATGTAATTATTCCTTCAAAAATAAAAGAAAAGTCTCAAAAGCTCACTTTAAGGGTTAAGTCTCCACCATTTCTGTATTTTTAACTATTCTTGCTTTTCAATATTCATTACCATACAAATATCTAATTAATTTAGTGTGCAAAATAATATCAGGTGATCCAGTTTTGATCATTATCATTCAAATTTTTGTAAGTTAAAAATAAATTCATGTTTTTCTCATCCAGGATATTTAACTTACAGTTTTATTTTTAACTTTTTCAAACTTACATATAATTAACCACAATTTTTAATTTTATCTACATAACAAAACCAAATATTAAGTGGTCTAATTCCACCCACCAACTTAAAATTTTCAATGTCCTCATTGGACAAAAGCTAATTAAAAAGTTACAGGATGAGAAGATTATACCAGAAAACAACGACATAAGAATGTGGAACATTATCTGAAATTGTTCAATATAAAATCTACACCATTCAAATGTTTGAATAAACAATTATATGGATCAAGGCATAAATATAGAAATATACAGATAACTAAAAGATAATACTGTTGGAATTTTTATTAATATTGGAAATGTTGTAGATACATTGCAAAAAGTGGCAATGACCTGTGGGATTACAACTAAGAAATCTTTCCTAAGTAGGAAAGAACAAAATTAGTGAAAATAAGAAAATAAAAAGTCAAAAGAAGAACAAAAATTATGACAGGGATTTAAGTGTTTATGTATTTAGTGGTGGCAATGATAGTCGGGGGTGTGGTGGGGTTTGGTTGGGTGGGGTTATATTTGGCTACAGGTGGGTCGAGTGGATTATGGAGGTGTGCGAGGGGGTTATTGAGGCCATGTGAAGCGTGGCTAGGGACGGAATTGGGGGTGGATTAGAAGAAGGGGCCAGTTGTTGATATGTCAGGGAGGTGGGGTAACGACGTAAGTGAGGGACAGTTTGAGGTAGGAGGGGGTGCCATAGGGTTGGGGGGTATATGTTTAGGGGTGGGCTAGGAAAAGTGTGGTGTGACCGGATCTAAAGTGGGGGTGTGAGTGACCATGGTTTGGATCGGGTCGTTGAAGAGTTTGATGGGGCGGGCGTTGGTCATGGACGTTGGGGTTAATGCATGTTAATTCAAGGAAACTCCAGACTATTGACAGCCACAATGCAATCAATAAAATCTTCTACAATCCATGCATTTGGGATAATGCAAGCTTTGATGTATAAAGCAGCCTTGATCTTAGCATTCTCAACAACTTCAGCCCAAATCAAGGTTCCTTGGTTGAAGATGGTGTTGTTGGGAGCACGCCAAATGGACCATATAGTTGCAAGGAAAACCACGATCCAAATTTTTGTTTTTGAGGCCACGACTATGCAAAATTTTTAAGCACATTCGAAGGTCATACAAATTATAACATATTACCTAAACACACCCCCAAGCCATAATAGCACTCTAAACATACCAAGCCCTTGGGTAGTGCAGCAATATATGGGAACAATTTTCCACCTGATTGTTATTGAAAGCACACAAGATGGATTGAGGGGATAGTAGAACCTGCCATCTATATAATAACTCTTTAGTTGGAATTCTCCTATAGAAGGTTAACCAAACAAAAAACTGCACATTTAGTGGTACATATTTAACCCATGTCTCTTTGATGTGGGAAGGTGATCGGCTGTAATGACCTGAACCAATTTATCTCGTAATTTAATTTAAATCAAAACGGGATTTTGATAGTTGATTTTGCCCCGAATTTCTTAAAAAGAAAATAAATAATAATTGAATCAAATAATAAATTCTCTTGTTTTTACAAGAATTTTTAATAAAGGGGTGAAATTTTATTTTAAAATGTGTGCCTTTTATCTAGATTTATCTTGAAATTTAAGAAATATATATAATAATAATAAACTTGCGCCTCTCTAGAAGCTTCAAGAGAAGCTAAAGTCCGCAAACTAAGTACAGTGCAATCGAACGCGAGGGAGTGCGAGCGATGGAGAAGGTGGTCGCTGACCACCACCCCGACACCGACCACCGTCAAACACCGTCGTGCCACCCCGGCGCGCCTCAGGTGCCGTCACCGGCAAGAAGGGAGGACGAAACGGAGCGGCAAACAGCGGCAAAAAACATGGCATAAGCCGCGAAGATTCCATGGACTTTGAGGGCCTATTTTAGGTTCGATCTGAGCCGATTTCCCCAAATCTCTTCGTTAAAGGTATGATTCTAAATCTATGGAACATTTTTAGTAATTTAGTTTGAGATTTGATTGAAGTTCTATGATCGATTGAGCGAGTGTGGTCGCCGAACTCGACGGGGCCGATTTTTTGATTTTGGGATTCTGTCTAGATTTTATCTATTGAATGATAAAATTGGACTTAGATTTAGTTATCTAAGCTTGCTAGAATCATTGTTGTGAAATCAATTTTGATTTTGGAGAAACTAGGGTTTTCGGATAAAAATTGGGGCTGATTTGGGTAATTCGGCCCTACAGGGATAATTTCATGAAATTAACTCCGATTCTATGACATTGGGGTAGAATAGAGTCCGTGATTTAAATTTGATAATTTTTGGATAGTCAGATTTTATCCCCGTTAATTAAATAGCAAGTGGTAATTTTAATTTGACATATGGACGCGTTTTCGGAGTGGTTCGAGACGGCCTGGGATTGGACTTCACTTCACAATTATGTCTCGACTGCGAGGTAGGATTCTAGACCATTTAAACCTATTTATTGATATGGATTGCATATTGTTTTAACAAATTTTGCCTTAGATTAATTGATGGTTGCCGAACCTACATGCGGCTCCAGTTTGGGATTATTCTGATTTTGGACCGTGAAATGGATATTGAAACATGAAATTGAACCCTATGGTAGTTATCCTAGCTTCCTAGAATAATGTTTGTGTGACCGATTTGGGTTTTGGCCGAACTAGGATCCGAATTCGAGTTAGGTGTACCAATTTGGGTCGATGCCGAAATGAGACAATTTTTTTTAGAAATTGACTTTGAATATGTGTAATTACCATGTCGATTAGTCTATGACTCGAATTTGATAATTTTTGGACCAAGTGTAATTAACCTTGTTAACGAATTGGTAAGATGGAATTTGGGTTTTTACCTTGGACCCTTAGAACAGTCGAATTAAAATGAACTAAATTATGGTTTGATGAGCATTGAACAAGTTAAGAATCGATACTTGATAAGTGCCGGGTAACTTAGGTTTGCCCTTATCTGGTTGGATCGTTCAAATTGTCCTCGTGATGGTGCTTTTGGTAAATTGATGTCATTTGTGTGAGATGGGATTGGTATGAAATCTGAAATAATGAGGACATAATGAGTTGTATAAGAGTATGGTTGAAGTAATTGTAGATGCGTAGGCTCACTCAGATTGGCCTCTATTTGTGGATTGTCAAGATATCCTTGATACAACATTTATGTTATACGTGATTCGTCGTCCTATTGAGATGTGCATAGTTACGCTTGGTTGCCTCAGGTGCTTATCTATAGCTATGTTATATGATGGGTTAGATGAGATGTTGCCCTTATTTATATATGTTATGTCATATTGCATTCATGATTGCTTGGCTATATGATATGTGTTGAGCGTATGTACGCGTAAGGTTTACGAGCTAAGGTATGGGACTTAGCACGTCTACTTTACGATACATGGTGTTGCCTAGGTCATGTGATGATTGTGGATCTCTAAGCCAATTCAATCCTACCCTTGAGTGATGGTATAGTTAAATGTTTTGTAAAGGGATTCTGAATCGGCTATGAGATTTTGACGGGTCGGCCTTGCCCTCAGATCATTGTGTCTGTAAAAGAGTTGCATCATTTTGTGACTTGCCACATCAGATTATGAATCTTGGTTGTGGTAGCTGTGGATCCTTAAACCAATCTAAGTTTACCGTTGATTTTGGTAATGCAATGAAAATCATTTTTTATGAACTTTATGGATTGTGGGAGGTATAGTTGGATTGGTTTATGGATGTGGGTCGGCCTTGCCCTTAACCTTTGGGTTGTAAAATAGTTGCATCGCTTACGAGTCGGCCTTGCCCTCAACATTTGGGTTATAAAATAGTTACATCACTTACGGGTCGACCTTGCCCTCAACCATTGGGTTGTAAAATAGTTGCATCGCTTACGAGACGGGCCGGCCTTGCCCTCAACCTTCGGGTTGTGAAATAGTTGCATCGTTTATGGGTCGGCAGTGCCCTCAACCTTCGGGTTGTAAAATAGTTGCATCGCTTATGGGTCGGCCTTTCCCTCAACCTTCGGGTTGTAAAATAGTTGCATCGCTTATTGAGAGGCATAAGCGATGCCAACTATGCCTTCAAACCTTCGGGTTTGTAAAAACGTGCATTTGTTGAGTTTGGATAATGAAATTGTGAACATAAGTTTACAATGTTCTTGGAATAAAAGCTTAATGTGATTTACTTTTATGGAAATTATATGAAACTATTGTTTTATAACAAAACTTGAACATGGGATTGTGGTATAGACTTGAAATACCAAAACTTTTACTGACAATGTAGTTACTTTCTTTTATTTAAAAACGGGCATATGACACCTATTTTTAAGAAAAGAGTAATATATTACTTTTATTATTAAAACCTGTACATGTCACATGCCAACCTTGCATATCATATTGTGATTTATTTTGTCTATTATCCTACTACTTGGGCTCAGCCCATGTGTTTTAAATTTTTCAGGTTAAGCCGTAAAAGATTGTGGATAAGGACAATACGTGAAAGCTTGAAGCCATGCATTTCATCTACTCCCATCATATCAGGCACTTCAAATCCATTGGGATAACTGTATATTAATTTATATTTCAGCTGTATAGTTGAATAACTGTACAGCCATAAGGCCTTATTCATTCAGTTCCATACATGTGAGGTATCGCCGGGTAAGTAGTTTATGTTTTTATTTGTTGGGCTGCAAGAGCCATTTGGCCACCCATTTCATAGTTTAATTGCGTCGTGGATCGGCTTTATTATTGTTGGATAAGTATAGTTAGATGGCTTGGATGGGCCTAGGTTGTGGTTGTTGATACCTTTGAAGGGTTTGTATATGTTGTGGGTTGTTGATTTTTCATTTACAGGTGAAGATTTGGCTTGGCCTTTAGTCCAAAAACAGGGGAAACTCTGTCGAAATTTTCTAAAAAGAGTTGGAATAGTTTTCAACGTTTTCTTAAAATTTCTTAACAAGAAAAATATTCTTCTTTTTTTTAAATCGGTGTTTTAAAGAAATGAATAGTCAGCATGAGATCCGGTATCCGGTATTTGGATAATTCTGTATTAGATAATTATTGGTTTAGATCGGGTCGTTACAGGGCCACCACTGGATCGCCGGAATAAAGCCAAAGAAAAATCCCCAAATAGCCTATAAGGGCCAAAACCTACTATTGTGTTCCAACAGCGCCCTCCCACCTCTTTATAGTTGTTTAGCCCCCTTGCCTCCACCTTTTGGGCCCCAAAAAATTTATTGGAATTATGCGACATCTGAAACTTGATCTCCCCAAAAAACCGCATCGAAACTCGAAGCCGAAGTGCCCCGTAAAAAATCGCAAACTTTGCATTACTGTTTACGCCATATTCTGCAGCACTAACTTTGGCAATTTTTTCGAACCCCTTGCCGACGTCGTCTTATAGCCCACGAACCACCGTTGGAAAGATGATGGATTAAACTTAATTCTAGCGGAAAAATAACATCAAAAGAAGTATCCAAAAATGGAGCACGAAGCAGCCGGTAGTGCGCTACCCGCACCTACTGTTGTCGCTGCCCCTTGTTCCTTTTCCGCCTCGTTTTTGACTTCCGTTTTGTGATTCAATTTACAAGAATAACCCAGAAGATTAACTTGAATAAAATAAATATTACATCGCAAATTCTATGCCCCACGTGGGAGGTGTACAACCGATATAATCTCGATTTAAAAATCGTCGAGATACGCAGTTGAAAAGCAATAAAAATAAGACCATTCATTCAATCGATTTTAGAACCGGGTCATAACGACATGTGCTGCAAAACAAAGGTTAGAACATATGTTTTTCATGAAAAAAACAACCTGGCTCTGATACAATTGTTGGAGCTACTCAGCGGAAAAAGTTTTGGAAAACGACATCGTGACCTTGAAAAACGACGTTGTGGGCTATTTATGAAAATCCAATTAAATATTCTGATATTTTATGATTAAATATATCTTTAAGAAACTTGAACAAGTTTCTTTGATGCCGAACAATGACCCGAGATGACCCAACGATCTTCTCACGTATAACTCGACGCACGTGTCGATTCCGGCGTGTGGGTACCGATCCGAATCAACTCCTTTGACTTCGAAACACACTAGGACTCTCCAAATTTTTGCAAGAAAAATAATAGGGAGAGAGAGGTGGCGGCGAGAAGAGAGTGAGAGATGGAGAAATTTGGTTAATTCTTATTGTTTTGTCCCATATATATTTTATGTCTAAAAAGGAGTGTGTATCATACACCTTCCTAATATGTAGCATACAATATATATTAAAACAAAAAAACATAGATACACATATCTATTCATGGCCGGCCATGAGAGAGGAAATAATGG
>JAULLF010348147.1:0-17371 GCA_035668175.1 Sarracenia flava
AAGTAAATTGTTTAAATTTAACTGGTTGTTACATAAGTTCTATTATAAGTGAATCTAAACAATTAATTTAAATTTATAAATAAATTTATTGTGCCTATAGTATTACTTGTAAATTGTAATTGCCCAATAGTAGAGATGTAATCGGTTCAGTTTGGTGGGTTTTTGACTAAATTTTTTATCGAACCGATAAATTCGGTTTTATGATTAATAAAATCGAAACAAACCGATTGGTAGATAAAATCGAACCAAATCGATAATTTTCGATCAATTTAATCGATGGTTCGGTTATTTCGATTATCCTTACATCCCTAATCATATGTGCTTCCTGGTTGAAACATTTCAATACCTACCGTTAGATCAAATAGAAGATTCATCTTTTCCATAATTATTCATAATTATGGAAATATTCACATTATAGGATCAGTTCCTCTCTATACTCTTATATCTTCATGCTCCTCAATATTTTAATTTACGAGTCTTCAATGTGTTTAAAATGATCATCAAAATCGTTCATCTTGATATTTATATAGTGAAGCATCATTTGTTTATATATCTATCTATATTTGATTAAATTGATTTTTTTACAAAAAATAATATACAATATATGTCATACAAAATGAAAAAATTCGATCATCATTTTGAATCCATTCAAAACTCACAAATTAGAGTCTTGAGAAGATATGATGGAGAGATGGAGCTAAGACCCCCCCATTTTTAGTTTTTTCCCCCTTCCCAATACTACATTTTTTAAAAACATGTAATAAATCTAAACACTTTTTTTTATATCAATAAATCTAAACACTTGATTGGCAATCCTGATTTGTTTTTTTGTTTTTACTACAAATACAAAAATAATCATAAAATTTTAAAAAGTCAACAAAGTAAAAATTATAACACAAACTTTCAAAATATAATATTCAAATTCATATTATTTTTAAAATATAATAATACCATTTATTATACCTTATTTATTATTACTATTAATTATATAAAATTATTAATATCAAATATATAGATGAATAAAATTATTCATTTTGAAAAAAAAAATAAATATTATTGATGTGGATGTATAACAACCGTGGGCCCGGCCCAAGGGCAAGTCCACCGAACAACTAGATCTGAGCCTAACAGAGTAAAGCCCGGCCCAACAGAGCGACCAGCGTGTCGGACAGCAGGCCATCCCAGAAGCCAACCCATACCGAAATCACTGGGCCAAGTTAGTAGGATCGACCGACCAGAGAATCGATCGCCAGCACCTGCCGAGCAAGGGCCGTCTCAGTCTACACGTCTCCCGGCCCAATCGGCATACCAAGGCGGACGCCTCTTGACCTAGCCTGTAAGACCCACGCCCCCCGACCCAGCCTGTAAGGCCCGGTTGCAAAGCACAGAGTGAAACGGATAACCCGATCTAAAAGGCGCCATTTGCATGCACCTGAAGAGAGCCATTTGCATGCAACGAAATGTTCTACTCATCAGATTTGGCGTCAATCTTGGATTTTCCCCCAAAATACAGTTACCTCACCAACTATCCATGTGAGGGGGAAGAACACGTGAAAATCCTCTTGGCGCAATCTATATAAACTCCAGGAAGCAGAGTTAAAGGTACACAATCATTTTTTTACTCTAATCGCCGCACTGTGATTTTCCTTCTCCTACCCCATAGTTCTGACTTGACCGTCGGAGAGGGCACGCCGGAGACCCCCTCCGGCCCCTTTCTAACGGTTTGTTCGTGTTCCTCAGGTCCATCAGAGCTTGGAGCGGGCCACTCCGGATTCTGACGCTATCAATTATCTTTTTACTTAGACAATCAACTTGAACACAAAAAAAAACATGAATATTTCCAAATAGAAGATCTCATTTCAGAAAACACTTTATCCTGAACATCGTTTGGCTGCTTACTTTATCCTAGGGTTGGTCAAGACACATTTGAAGTATAAAACGAATGATTAAAAAAGAGTTTTTATAATTTTTTATACAGTGTAATTTTAAGAAAAGAATTATAAAATTTATAATAAATTAAACTTTGTTATGTTGTTTTACAATTCGATAATATTTAATTTACAACCAAAATAACTCCAACTTAAATAAAACAAGATAATAGTAAAAAAATATATACATATATGTTTGTAAGATTCAAAAAAAAATTAGGGTATAAATATTGAAAAAATAACCAAATTGGGGTTCCTATTTTTTTTTTTGTTAAAGTTTGGAGATCTAAAGCCATTACTTTATTGGCTTGTCCTAAAAGTCAGCTCTGCTTTATCTTGAATATCGTTTGACAGCTTACTTTGTGACGGGAACTGATATCGGAAAATTCACAATAAAATGCATCGACGATGATCGGACCACAAATAAATCGATTCATTTTCGACCGCAATGCAATCTCCTGAATATGAATGAACTTGCCTCTATGTGGGAGAAGAAGCTCGGCCGCAGTCTCCCTAGGGTGACCATCAGCGAAGATCAGCTTCTTGCAGCTGCTAAAGGTACTTTGACCTCTATATTTTTGTTTCTCTCACTCACTAGTCACTCACACTCTAAAATACAAGATTATCCATAAAGGTATTTTGGCCTTCATATTTTTATTTCTATCACCTTCTAAAATACAAGGTTACCCCTAAAGGTATATTTGTCTCCAAATTTTTGTTTCTCTTAATCACTCACTATTTCAAAAATACAAGGTTACCCATAAAGGTATTTTGGCCTCCATATTTTTGTTTCTCTCACTTTCTAAAGTACAAGGTTACCCTCCTAGGTATATTTGTCTCCAAATTTTTGTTTCTCTCACTTACTTTTTAATTTATAAGGTTACTCATAAAGGTATTTTGGCATCTATATTTTTATTTCTCTCACTTTGTAAAATACAAGGTTAGCCCCTAAAGGTATATTTGTCTCTAAATTTTTGTTTCTCTCACTCACTCACTTTCTAAAGTACAAGGTTACCCATAAAGGTATTTTGGCATCCATATTTTTGTTTCTTTTACTTTCTAAAATACAAGGTTACCCCTAAAGGTATATATCTCCAAAATTTTGTTTCTCTCACTCACTTACTTTCTAAAATACAAGGTTACCCCTAAAGTTACTTTGGCCTCCATATTTTTGTTTTTCTCTCTCTCCCTCTCTCTCTCCCTCTAAAATCAAAGGTTACCCCTAAAGTATGAGCCAATTTTGCTTTGGTCCTCACAAGTCTAAATTTTCACAATTTAGCGTTTGGACATTTGCCCCATTTGGGCTAAATATTGAAAATTTTGTTTATTTATTTTTTCTAAACTTTTTTTTTTACTTTTTCGAATCGTCTTGATGAAATGAACCCCAAAAATAAAAAATTTCGATCAAACGATGAAAAAACTTCAGTAAAAATGAAACTTAGCAACATAAGATTTGGCTTATTAGTTTGTTTTGGATTTTTTTTTCTATTTTTTTAATATTTTGTGGGAGGTCTGTATTTATTTGACTGAGCTAGAATCCAGCTCAGTGCATCAACATACCAAAAATCCATATTGGCTTATGTGTCGAGCACTTGTAATATATATCCTGAGCATGAATGGCTCGGTTAATGCGAAGTATAGGGAGCTTAGCCACGTGAGTATGGTATGCCGAGCAGCTCCCCAATATTGGTCGAGCAAGAAGGATAGGGAGCTTGAAGAGGGCAATCGTGCATCCAAGACTCCAAGGTGAGCCCAACCGAGTACAATGGCTACAGGGTGTTGTGATTGTTATCATGATACATGTACCAATGCTTGAAACATCTACATGAGGTGTTAGTGGCAATTAAACCGTCATAGGATCCAAGTCTTAGGAAAGATTGACCTTGCCCAACATAGGGCCTGACCCAGGTAGACAGTTTGACATGGAAAAAGGGATGAGCATAGAAAGTATGAAACCATGATAACTATAATAAGTCACATCAGGTGCAGATAGTTGTGTATTGGTAGAGAGAGGATGATCTAGCCTACCCGAGTCGGGTCTGGTCGAGCACCCAAAAGCGGTCAAGTTATATTTCTATATAAAAGGACATCCAAGCCAACATAAAATGTATGCTTTCTTCTATCTTAGTCAAAACTGTGTCAAAATTGCTCTAGAGCTTTCTCTCTATAAAACTAAGTCCATAACCTGATCGTTGAAGGACACATTTGAACTAGCTCCAGCAAGGCACTTTAAGGCAATGCTTATGTAGGCACATGTGGAAGTTAGCTCTCTCACAATTGAACTAGCCATTAAGGCCATGATCATAGATCTAATATTCAATCTCTACAATTTGGTACCGTCTATGAGAAGTCATTATTCGAACCACACCTTGATGGTTAGCCGGGGGAACCATGCTTGCAACAACGAGAGGGGCAACCAGGTGAGGGATGTGCCTGGAGACTCCTATTCAGTTTAACTTGTACAAACCCCTGAGAGGAGAAGGTGAGTCCTCTTTGAAATCCATGTAAGCGGATCTAGAGCAAACCGTGTTAGGGGTAACTCCTTTGACAAGAGCTCTCATCACACTCCGCTCGAGCATGAACCCTCTTATGTTTGTGTTTCTCTTTAAAGGGTGGTTGATTAGTTCTAGGATGAGCTGGAGAGATGTGATGAGCAACTCTATATGCTCCACAAAGAGCTACGCATGGTAAGGGAACTCTAGAAGCAAGCCCTCGAGCTGAACATTCTAGAACACCTCTTTAGAGATGACTAAGGGTCAGGTTCTCAACAAGAACTACCAGGAAAGTCAAGGAGTAAGGGGAGGGGTATAAGGCATTGTGGACAGGAAGAAGACCTCCTTGAGAAGAGCTGGGTCTCAGGCTCGAAGAGATGAAATGAGGGCTAAACCGAGACCTCAAGCAATACCAACTTTCTTGCTGCTAACTCATAAGGGAGAAAAGCCATCCGACCACGGTAGGACTATAAACGAGAAGAGATGGAATATATGAATTAGTGGGTGCACATGGAGCTTAAGGGTAAGGTCCAGCCCCACTTAGGTCAGTCGGTTAGGGACGTCGCAAAACGCGCCTTAGAGAAAATCTCATCCTTGCCCTTCACGAGGGAGGTGGAAGGGATGAAGCCCTCCAAAAGATTTTAAACCCGAGATTCAACATTTATGATGGGAAGACAGATCCTATAAGCCACATTAGGAACTTGAAGAAGATGATAGCCCTCTAGAGTAGGCACAATACCTTAATGTATAGGGCGTTCCTGTCCAGCCCGGGAGAAGTAGCTTTCAGGTGGTTTGACAAGCTTCAAACCTACTTAGACAGGAGTTTGAAGTAGCTCACCAAGGTCTTCGCCACGAGGTTTATCTTGAATAGTAGACACCCCAGGGAGATTGACTCCTTGATGAACATGAGGAAGAGTAGTAGTTGGAGCTTGAGTTAGTATGCTTGATGCTATTGTGAGGCTATCAATGACATTGACGACTGTAGTGAGTAGATTAATGTAACATTGTTCAAGCAGGGTCTCAACCAAGTAGATAAGCTAAGGATTTCTCTCATGAAGAGGCCTACCACCTCTTTGATTGAGCTCATGTAGAGGATTGATCAGCATGCTAAGGTCGAGGAGGACTAGGAGAACCGATGGCAATAGGCTGACCGAGGAATTATGCAGTCGAAGGAAGTACCGACAAAGAAGAGAGAGATAAAGAAAGCATAAGTGAAGCAAGGAAACTCATGAAAGAAATTATGTGTGGGAGAGATGAGCTATGCTACCAAAGTCCAAAGGGAGAGTCGAAGGACAGTTACGAGGTAGCTAACACATTTTTTAAGGAATCGATTCATTGGCTACACAAAAAAATCAAAGACCAACCGTGGTTTGAGTGGTCATCAAAGATGCACTACAGCCTAGAGTGGTGGAATACAGTAACTAAAGTGTTGGTACCACCAAGATCACGGACACCTGATCGAGCAGTGTAAGCTGTACTACAAGTTCTTGGAGGACTAAGTCTGAGCATATCGTCGTGATCAATTCATCGACAAAGAGAAGATGAAAGCCAAGGAACATGTAATTTCCTGACCCATGCAAGTTGTCACTACATAAGATGACATGTGAATAATCAATGTGATCCACTCTGACCAAGTAGGGGTCACAAACGAGGTCTAGGCGGGGAATCGAGAGGTTGCCCATCAGCGATAGGTGCTGTAAGCCTAGCTCGACCAGAGTGGTTTGGGCAAGAGAAAGAGCCCAGGTAACATCCACTCTACGAGTGTGATCACTTTCATTGATGAAGACTTGGAAGGTGTGAAGCACCCGCACAACGACTGCCTGGTGGTCACGTTGCATATTTGAAGACATGATGTCAAAAAGAGTGCTGATCGATAAGGGTAGTTACACCGACGTTATGTACTCTGACCTCTTCTACAAGTTGGGCAACAATAAAGAGGATCTGCAGTCGTCGTATTTATCACAGGTCAGTTTTAGTGGCCAACCTCTTCTTCCTATGTGGAGGATTATACTCTTAATTCGTGAGGGAAGACAGACCAGCCAGATAGAGTTTCTGGTGTTGATTGTGTCATCCTTCTACAATGCCATAATGGAGAGGTTATGGACGCATCAACTGAAGGCAGTCCCATCAGCCTATCACCAGCTGCTGAAATTCCCAACTATTGGGGAGTCGAGACTATAAAGGGGGACAATTGTATGACCATGGAATATTTTATAGTTGAGATAAGCTGAAAAGCCTCCTCGAGCAACAAATAGGTTTGCATTATAGAGATCTAAGATAGGCCAGTCTTGGAGGAGACTGGTTGAGCACCATCGGAGATGGCAGTGGAACCACTAAAGAAATTGATGGTTGAGGGGGAACGACCCAGATCATTTCTTCCTGATCGGGACAAGCCTATTCGAGTAGGAGGAAGTTGACTCGATCAGGTTCTTAAAGGCTAACATCGAGGTGTTTGTATGGACCCGATATGAGATGACGGGCATCGATCCAACTGTCATTTTGTACGAGTTAAATGTCAGCCCAACTTACAAACTTGTGGTGCGACGAAGCCAAAGATCATCCACCAATACACAGAGGCTGTGGTCGAGGAGATGGAAAAGCTACTTGAGGTCGGGGTAATCTTGGAGCTCTAGTATCCTATTTGGCTCTCGAACATAGTAGTAGTGAGAAAGAAAAGTGATGAGTGGAGGGTCTGTGTGCATTTTACAGATTTGAACAAGGCTTGCCCAATGGATTTATTTCCCCTACCTAAGATTGACCATCTAGTCAATTTTGCTGTTGAGCACATAAATATGAGTTTTTTTGGGTGCCTCTAGAGGCTATCACCAGATAGCCCATAGCTTGATCAACCATGAGAAAATGAGTTTCTTCACCCCAAGGGGTCTGTACTACTATTGGGTAATATCGTTTAGAGCAACATATTAGAAGTTGGTCACCAAATATTTCCCGCCCATGCTTAGTCGGTCAATATAAATCTACATTGACAACATGGTAGTGAAGACTGAGTAGGAGAGAAACCACTTATCTAACCTGGAGGTGCTCAAGGCCTACCAGCTTAGGTTAAACGCCTCCTAATGTGCCTTTGGGGAAGATTCAGGCAAGTTCCTTAGGTATTTGGTGAGAAAAAAGAGAATAAAAGCAGACCATCGACTAGATCAACGCCGTGCAAAATGCGTAACTCCTTAGAACAGTCAGGGATGTCCAAAAGTCGACAGGAAAGGCCGCTGCACTCAATTAATTTATAAGAAAATCATTAGAGAAGTGCTACAATTTCTTTCAGTTAATTAAAAAGAACAAGAACTTTTTATGTGGGGGGACGAATGTGACCAAGAACTTCGAGAGCTAAAGGAGTACTTGACCGTAGTTCTTCTCCTTTATAAACCCTAGGACCGGGAAGAACTATACATGTACTTGGTTGTATTCGAGCATTCGGCCAGTGCAGTCTTGTTGTGACTGGTCGAGTCCAAGCAAAGACCTTTCAATTATATAACTCATACCTTCTTGGATGTTGAAGCCTTATATCTCACCTTGGAGAAGGTTGCTCTAGCTTTGGTGAAAGCATCGAGGAAACTTGTGAATTATTTCCAAGCTCACAGGATTATAGTTTTGAATACCTACCCGTTAAAGACAATGTTGTGCAAGAAAGGCTTCTCGAGGAGAATCGTGAAACGAGCAGAAGAAATGAGGGAGTATGATATATAGTTTCAACTACAGAATAGATTTCAAAGGAAAGGTTTTGTTCGATTTTTTGACTGAGTTTTCAAAGCAAGGGCTATCGATAGCTTGGAGCCTGAACAACTCAACCTTAAGCCAATGAGAGAAGGTAGTACAGTGGAAGGTAGTGCATCTATAGAAGCCAAACCCGATGATACAAAAGCGAATGAATGGAAAATGTACACTAATGGCTCCTATAACCAGAAAGGTTCATGAGCAGGAATTGTCATCTTCTCACTAGAAGACTCAATCATCAAACATTCCATCTGATTGAGTTTCCTAACCTCTAACAATAAGGCTGAGTATGAGGCCCTACTGGCTAGGCTCAATAGTGCTGAGTTGCTGCACTCTAAGCAACTACAGACCTTTTGCGATTCCTAGTTGGTGAATCCACTAATTAGGTAATATAATGCTTGGAGCTCACCTTAGCTTTGGGATTGATCAAGGGTTTCAAGGGTGTGCATATCGAGCAGGTCAACGAAGATAACAACTCCCATGCAGATGTTCTGGTCACCATGGCGTCAACAACCATGCTGGGATTCAAGAGAGTGATCAAGGTGTAGGAGCAGCTTGGTCTAAGCATTAAGGTAGAGCGATAACAAATGTTCGTCATCCTCAAGCAAGAGGAGCCAAGCTGGATGGATCCAATCTTGAAGTTCTTGAAGAACGACGAGCCACCCCAAGATAAAAAAAGAGGCATAGAAGGTAAGACACAAAGTCGCATAATTTTGGGTCTCCCTAAATGGGTAACTATATAAGAAGTGTTTACGAGGATCTTACTTGTTGTGCGTTCACCCGAGCAAGATCCAAGATTTCTTGTACGAACTAAATGAGGGGATGTGCAGGGCATATGCTGGTGGAAGGTCAATGGTCTACAAGCTATTAACTAGGGGTATTAGTGGCCCTATATGTAGAAGGATGCTCAACTATATGCCCAGAAGTGCGAGAAGTCCCGAAGTTTGCACCCCTACAAAGGAAACATGTTAATGATCTCACCCTCATCACAAACCCATCACCGTTTGTACAATGTGGGCTCGATATTGTTGGCCCATTGTTTAAGGAAGCCAACAATAAGAAGTTTCTTATTGTGGGGACATACTACTTCTCTAAATAGGTGAAAGTAGAGCCAGTGGCCAACATCAGGAATGTCAATACCAAGACGCTTCTATGGAAGAATATCATCACAAGTTTTGATGTTTTTTGAGCTCTAGTGATTGATAATGGGAAGTAGTTTAAGAACTCGCTCTTTTGGACATTCTGCTTGGAGTTCGACATAAAGAACTGCTTCTCAACTTCTTCTTTCCACTAAAGCAATGGAAATGCAGAGATTTACAACAAAATAATACTTTTAAAGATGAAGTAAAGATTAGAAAAGACTAAGGGAAAGTGGGTGGAAGAGCTCCCATTTGTGCTCTGGACCTACAAGGTGACCCTGCGGAAAAGCACTTGGGAGACTCCTCTTACTTTGGCTTACGGAATGGCGGTCATCATCCTCCTCGAGGTTGAGGTCGTCATATGCACAGATGTTCATGATGCTGGGGAAAAACACCTCTAACATTGCGAGAGACCTCGACCTTGCCAAAGAAAGAATGAATCGAGCTTTGGTCAAGTTGGCAACCTATTAGTAGGAGCCCTCGAAGTTCTACAAGAAGCGGGTGCCCCCAAAGCATTTAAGCGTGGTGAGCTTATGCTCAAGAAAGGTCCTGCTGAACACCAAGGACCCTCTTGATGGCAAGCTCGGTCTAACCAGGGAGGGCCCATATAAAGTGGTCTTTAGCGTAGGAACCAGGGCATATCGATTGGAGAATATAGACAGAATGTCAATTGTAAAGACGTGGAATGCTCAGAACTTGTGAAAGTTCTATCATTAAAGTGTAAAGCTATGATATATCAATGAAAGAAGATCTTTTAAGAATCAAAGTACCTACGCATCACACCTTTCTTCACAAGAAAGTCCCATTCGAACTGAATAGTTGATGCTGGGCACAAGAAAGCTCCAACTGACCTGAGCAGTCATTGCAGGGAACAAAAAAGTCTCATTTGACCTGAATGGTTGGTGCTGGACATAAGAAAAACCAGTCGACCTAAACGGTCGCTACTGGGCACAAGAAGATCCCAACCGACCTGAATGGTCGATGTTGGGTACAAGAATCTCATCTGACCTGAGCAATCGCTGCTGGGCACAAAAGTGACCCATTTGGCACGAATGGTCAACGCTAGGTACACGAAAGTTCCATCCGACCTGAATGGACGATGTTGGGCACAAAAAAGTCCCATCCGACCTGAATGGTCGACACAAAAAAATCCCATCTGACCTGAATAGTCGATATTGGGCACAAGAAAGTCCTAGCTAACCTGAACGATCACTACTTAGCATGAGAAATCCTTAGTCGGCCTGAATAGTTGTTGCTAGGAATAGGAAGTTCCAATGACTTGAATAGTCACTACTGGGCATAAAGATAAGCAATGGTTGAGAAATTTACAAGTGTTAGAAGATCGACTACAACATAAGTCTAGCTCGGCAAGGCACAGAGCCAAAAAATGGATGAGAAATTTAGAAGTGGTGAGTGCTTGGCTCCCAAAGAACGCATATAGGCACATGTCCATACAGTGATAGGATCCTAGCTTGGCTTGGACCAAAAGTATAAATGGAAAAATTCACAAGTGTTGGGAGATCATCTCTCCTCACAAGTGAAGTGTATGAAGTTTATGTTTTGACATAGTCAAGAGCTCGTGTATAGAGTGTGACGATATGGATTGAGCTAAAGCTTGTCACCGGGTGTCAAATCGTGTAAGAATACTGAAAAACGAATGCTTGAGAAGTGCACAAAGATTGAACAAAAAACACTTGTGTTTTATTAAACATACTGAGGTACATGTGGGGGTGATAGCCAACCTCATATAAGGTACGAGGTCGTTCTGCACAAATCAAAATGAAAAGAAAAATAAAAATTACAAAAAAAATGGAAAAATAAGAGCTATTGCGTTGTTCCCTCATGAGCAGCTGCCTCCTCAGCACCAACGCCATTCTTTGCAAACACACTATCTCCCTACTCATCCTTATCCGCAATAAGCCAAGTGAGCACCTGTGATGTCGGGGAATAAGGTGTCAAAGTATTCTTTTTTGGATGCCTAAGGACTGTCCACAAACATAGGAGGAGGTGGAGGAGGGATGATGGTGACCGGAGGGATCTCAACGGTCTTTCCAGGTATATAGCCTGCCTAGTTATGGAGCTAAGCTCGTTGGAGAATGAGATAGATGTCCTTGGCCTGGGGACTTTCTTGTGTAGGACAAAATCCTAAGCTTTAAAGGTCGCATCCATAGCGACATCCCAACCCGTTTTGAACATGGGGTCCAGCAACTGTAGGACTTGTTCACCTCCTAGACCTGAGCTAGGAGGATTTTTATGTTTTCCTAGAGCTTAAGGGAGTTATGCTCCCGGCTTGTGTACTTATCCTAAAGGTTGCCACAGCGAGCTGATGCTTCCACTCCCATTTGCAAGGCCTATGCAATAACAAGAAAGTGTTAGGCTAATGGAAGAGAAAAATCTAATACATAAGGGATTCAAGCTCTGGGGAGATCTTGCCACTATCACATGGTGGGCTACCATCTTAAACAAGGTTGAGTTTGGCACATTCTTGTGTCTCCTTGTCCCAATGAAAGTAGATAGCCTTGGCCAGGGCCCAGCCAACCAAATGATTGTCTTGCACAGTTTCCTGTGTAATGAGTGCTCAACCCCTGACCATAGGGGTGAAGGCCAGTGGGACCTGCTCAAAGCAGTCTGGGTGCACGACTTCGCATACGTTGATGGGCGTGAGGAGACCATCATCTAGTTGACTTCTCACATTGTGCTATGTCATTTTGGTCCCCAGAGGACGATGCCTAAAGACTGTATAGCCCATAAACAGGACCGTTGGTTGAGGAGATGGAGGACCAAGTGAAGGAGGTGCGATTGGCTGGGAAGTAGGGGTGCCTAATGTGGCCCCACTTGTTTGGGCCATGCTCAGCCTTAGGGACGACGACAGGTCATCCCCCCTGATTCTGAACAAATTCCTATGAGTCATATCATCATCTCTTTGACGATGGTGGAGCTTCTTGTGATGAAAAGGGTCTGCTTGGTGGCGACGGAGGAGGATTGAGCACTCAAGTTCTAAGTTCTCTTGGCCTACTTGGGTGGTTGTTCAGTAAACTATTTAAGCCTGTGTCCGAACTTGTCTATGTGAATGGGCTTACCATTAAAGAGGCGCTTGAACACTTTCACTCTTTATCCTAGTCAATCATAAGGTGGATGGTAATGAAGTTGATTCTGCCCTCATTTCTATCATTGAGTCTTTGCAAAGAGTATTGTTGCACAACTCAGCTAAAATAAAAAATTAAAAATAAGTATTTAGTGCTCCGCATAGGGCAAAAATAATTAAGGAAGAGCTGTGCAAAAGAAAAGGGTTTCTTATACCTAGAGTGCCTTGCTTGGTCGGGAAAACACTTCCTCGGGGCCGAAATGATAGTTCCCTTCAATGCCTATAAAATCCTTTAGATCCCCCTTGTGGGATCCGTTGAGGTCGATGAATGTGTGGCGGTGGCCCTTAGCTTTGAAGTAATACTTCTAGGTTCTCTTTTGCATCTCGAGGAGGGGGTAGCAGTATTGAATCTCGCACATGTTGAACTCAATACCCATTACACGGTTCAACAATGCTACCCCCATTAAGATGGAGAAGCCATTTGGGGTGAGCTGCGAGGGGTAGTGGTTGTAGAAGGCTAGGGTCTTCCTCATGATGCTCTGGAGGGAAAACATGACCATAGACTCACTCATGGCTTAGAGCGGCTAAACAGAGTCCTCGGGGTCCGTTGTGATCAAGGTTTCATTTGTGGTGGTCAGACGACAGTGACGTTGTCTGTGATATGGTGGTTCCTTTGGAACCGGGCCTAGATTTTAGGGTTTCCACTAGATGGGCGATCCCTTCTGCAGCTACCTTGACGGACACTGACACTCTGATAAGAACTTTAGCTGCCTAGCTTACTTCTTTCTATTAGTAGACTTCTGATCGAAACTATAAGCATAAGTAGCACCATTGAAGAGGCCACTGAGTCCTATCTCGAAGGGAGCAGAAATGCTACCTTGGGGAGGAGACAAAACACTTTTCTATAAAAAGAAAAACTCATATTCGAAAGCTTTTTCGATATATGAACAATATGAATAAGATTACTATGGAAGAGTTGGTGCCGTCTCATTTCCTTAGGATCAAGAGAAAAGAAGAAAAGAACAAAATGAGAAGGATGAGACAGTGGCAGTGATGGTGCCAATGGTTCAAATGTCCATCACGTCCCGGTGGGACGATGGCGGTGCCAATGACGAAAGATCAATACTAGTGGTGTGCCAGTGGTGGTAGTGGTGATGAACCACTGCCGTGATGGCGGCCATGGTATGAAAAGAAGGATTAGTAATTCAAAAAATGCACCATAAATATTAACTCAAGGGTGGCGGAGGAGGTCTAAAATGACCTTTAGATCGTTAGAGTGAAGAAAGAAGAGTCGCAGAAGGAGAGCCAAAAATCTCCAAGGGGCGTGTGAGGTGCACATTAAATACACATTTAATGCGTGCTCCATGCATTAGTTCCTAAGCACCCTAATCAGTGTGCACCATCAAAGCCAAGCTCGAACAGATACGGTCCAAGCGTTCGTCCAAGCGTTGACAAAGCTCAAGATAAATGACCAAGCAACCCTAATGTCATCAATTCATATAATTTGTATTTATTGAGAATTGTTTTTGATTTTCCCCATAAATGAGCCTTGTGCAGCACGATACACCTTAAATGCAAAGCGACATGATAGTTGGTGGGTTGTTCTGAGCTAGTTGGGGCACGCCACATGTCCCCAACGATTGTTTTGTGGGTAGAGCCACTCCCTGGGGGAATGAGACGTTAGCAAAGGTTGGTTGGCAGGCACCGTTCTTCCAGGTCAAGAGACGTTTGAGCTACTAGACTCGTCACTTCCCTACAGCCTGGGACACCAAACAAGAACAAGGAGATGAGAGTAATTGATAGAGGTTAGTATTTATTTGGATGACCTAGCATCCAATTTAGTGTACGAAAAATCCACCTCAGCTTATGTGTTGAGCACTTGCAATCTATATCCCAAGTATGGATGGCTCGGTTAACAGAGATAGCGTTGTTATTCTAATCAACAAGGCCAAACGTGAAGTATTGGGAGCTTGGTCACGTGAGTATGGTATGACGAGCAATTCCCTAATATTAGTCGACCAAGAAGGATCAAGAGCTTGACGAAGGCCAGCCAAGCATCCTAGACCCTTGGTTAGCCCAACCGAGCACAGTGGTTGCAAGGCATAGTGACGAAGGTCATTATACATATACCAAGACCTAACACCTCTACAGGAGGTGTTAGTGGTAGTTGAGCCGCCCTACTGTCAGAGTGTCCGAAAAGGTTGACCTCGCTTAATATAGAGTCTAGTGTAGGTAGATGGTCTGATAAGACATAATGGATGAGGAGAGTTAGTATGAAATCATGATAACTATAATAAGTCATATCAGGCATAGATATGTGTGTATCAATAGAGAGAGAATGACCCGACCTGCTCAGGTACAGTCGGGTTGAACACAAAAATCGAGTCAAGTTATATTTCTCTATAAAATGAGAGCTAAGCCAAGGGAACATGTATGCTTTTGCCTATCCTAGCTAAACCTCTACCAAAATTGCTCTAATGCTTTCTTTCTCTAAAACTAAGTCCCTAACCCGATTGTTGGAGGGTCCATCGGAACTAGCTCCGACGAGATACTTTAATCCATTGTTTGTGCGAGCACATGTAGAAGCTACCTCACATGCGGATCAACTAGTAAAGTTGGGACCGTAGATCCAATATCCAACATCTACATATTTTGATCAAGAAGTGTTACTGTTTCGTCTCGTTTTGATGAAATGAGTCGAAAAGTATACTAGTTTACCTAAATGATAAAAAAAATTCACTAAAAATGAAAATAAATAAAATCAAATAAACAAATAAACTATTATCCCAATTTTTTTTTTTTGATCAGGGATTACAAGGGTAGCGGGGTGGGGAAAGGAGGGGGAGGGAAAATGGGGGATAAGGGGACTCGACCGCCAACCTCTTGGACAATTATCCCAATTAGGAAATGCGATTTTTTCCCCATTTTGGTGTAAGAGCAACTTCAATGGACTCCCCATTGAAAGCTCATCATCCGTCCAAAGAGTAAGAATGCAAAAACTCTGCACGAACGGGCTTGCCTAATTCCTTGCTATTTTAGGGATATGCAAAATGGCTCTCCGGAGCCACAAACGTTGTTGACTAGGGAGGAAGATTGAAAATTGTTAAATGCATCGAGCCTTTTGCTTTGTACATTTAAACATGGCATCAAATGTTTGTACTATGTGCGTAATTGGTTGTACTAATGGGTGTCCCTAAGTAAAAAATGTGCACATATAGAAACTCCCTATTGACGCTTTGGATGGTTACTAAATATGCTCTTTGAATTCCTATCCACACCCATCACATGCACTATATGTTTGTACTATAACGTGAAACTCTAGTCTCTTATAAACAAAGAGGGTGCCAAAAATTAAAATAGGAAAAGTAACTCTTTAAAATAACTTTTAGCTATTTTAAAGAACTAATTGGCAAACATTTGACAAGTATAATTTGGCAAACTATTATATTTATTTTTATAAGTTGAACACGTGGCAACACGAGTCATTGATCGTTTTGAATCGTTTGAAGATTAAAGCTCTGTATTAATGTAGCATTTTTTGGTAAAATATTTTATTTATTTTTTAAAATTATTTTATTAGATACGAACACAATATATTTTTACTAAAATGGTATACATTATAAGACTAAATTGATTTACATAAATACTTTTAAAGGAAGTTAACCAACGGGTTGTTGTTGTGGTTGGTGGGAGAGGGGGATGGTGATTGTGGTGGTGGCTGCGGAAGTGGTGGGGATTGTGACGACAATCAAGTGTATTAAGATATAGACGTATATTGATTTAAAATCCACTATTTTTTATTTTGATTTTTTAAAGACGTACCAACAAAACGCCGGGAAATAAAAAGAAAAATATTATTTTTTGCGATTTTTTCTCGTGAAAAATAATTTTTTATTGTGAAATATTATACTTTGAAAGGAATGGAACCAAAATCTGAAAACCTTAGAACATCGAAGGACCAAAGTTATAAAGGTTCATTCTTACCCAGACAATGTGGACAATGTTCCAAATCCACCTTTCATATTGATCCATTCCTTCTTGTGATGGATATGTTCTTCCTTGCAGAGATGTGTATCCCACAAAGCGTTGTTGCATCGTTGACCCATGACATCTTTATAAAGGGATGCCAGATAAATTACACCCTCGACAAGGATACAGATGTGGAAGTCACCCATCTCTACCCTGACGAATCTTTTCAAACCGTGGACGAGTGCTTCGACGGCTTCCACTCTAAGGTTATCAATGCCGGCCCAACGGTGGTTGTGGACGAATCGGCCTTCCTCCGGAAGATTATTGATGTGCCGGTGGTGGTCGCCGATTAGCCGACATGTTAAGAAATTAATCCTTGTTTCAATGAGAAAACATTAAACTCAATAAATATAGCTATCAAGCACACATAAATAATGCAGATTGATGTAGGCTTACTGTAAATCACACCCATAAACTTATCATACTAAGTAAATTAATCACAAGTCGTTTACGATTTGAATAAGAAATTATAAAGAACTAGTCATGTTGGTAAAGAGTAATGATAGTAATACCAAAAAAGAGAATGAGAATTTGGAGTGTAGTCCTATTTTAAGTATTTTTTATTATTTTTAGTCTCATTTTAAGATTTTTATTAATTTCAGTCATGTTGAATTTTTAATACAATTAAATGAGACTAAAATATCTATAATTTCAAACAGCATGTATCACCGGCTAACAAAATTAAATCTGCATCATTCTATATGAAGAATGCATTTATATAGAATTGATACTAATGATATGGATCATTTTAAAAATAATGCTAGTGATACATGTATCGCTGGATCATTCTAATTTTTTTAATTTCTTCTTCATCACTTAATGTCAGTGATACATGTATCACCGTAATTATTTGCAGTATAAATTTATTACAAACTAATGAGAATGATACATATATCATTGCAAATCCAAGTAGGTTGGTATGTGTCGTCTCGTACCAAGTTTATTATCAAGACTTATCACTAACAGGTA
>JAULLF010348148.1:0-11237 GCA_035668175.1 Sarracenia flava
ATTTCGATGGACTTTAATGCCATGATTGTTAACCTTACTTTTCTTTTTTTTTATATTTATTAAAAATGCTAAAAAATCAAATTTATTTATTTGGCCAAAAATTTAAAAAACTAAATTAAAACACAAACCTTTAAAATATTATATATATCCCTTATTTATAATTTATTTATTATCACCATATATAATTATTAATATCATATATATATAATATTATAAAATTATCCATTTTAATTACTCAAAAAAATTATTCATTTTGAATAAAAAATAAAAAGTTAGTTTTTATCTGAACAACTTATTTCAAAAAAATTAACTTAAAAATTTAAATTACCAAACAATTTACTTTGAACTCACTTTAACTTTGAAAAATTTAAGAATTTGTCATTTTCTTAGATCTCATAAAAGCATTAATTCCACTAGTTTTATTTTAATAGATTTGTTCCATTGATAAATGTATTAGTTGAATTTTAATAAATTTGTTTCATATTTTTAAATCGATATATTTATCAATAGGAATTTTTTTATATTTTTAAATTAATATATTTATCAAGGATTAAAACTCTTAAAATTCATTTCACGAACTAAATCTCAATTACTACAAGACTCACCTTTAAAGTTGGATTTCTTTTAAAAGATTCATATTTTAAGTTCGCGATATTTGGTATCATTTTCAAATGCAACTTTCAACACAAATAATAATTAAAAAATCTTATTTTTTTAATATTCACTTTTAAAAATTATCTTAAACTCTTGTACTTTTTTCTACATATTTTTCGTTAGATAATTGAATTTTTTAAAAGTTAAATTTTTTAAACATTCCAATGTGACCCTAAATTTTTTCCACAAAACCCAAAGTTGTTTTTTAGTCATTATCAGGAGTACTTAATAATTTGCCAATTTATTATCCACAAATTTTGAGATCCTTCTAAAAATGTTTTTTTTTTCCTCAATAGAGATACAAATATTTAGGAATGGATCAAACTTCTCTCATTTTTCTTTAGAAACCCTGAACTAATTTTATATTTAAAATGGGTTTATTTTGATAATTAAAGTTTTTTATTTTATTGGTATCAATATGTAAACATGTATGTAAATAATCAAGTTAATCAAATATCATTAAGTATTTGAAAAAATTAATTTTGTTTAAAAATAAATAAATACTAAATTCAAAACGGTTTATTTTGTGTTTTACAAAATTGTGATTTTCTTTATGTATAACGATATTGATTAATTTAATTTTTGACATTAATAGTTTATATATTATAAATAATAAAGGCATCGATTCAAAACATCAAAAGAGATCTAATTTAAACAAACAATTGACCTAACGTGACTGCTTAAATCCAATTATGGACTAGAGAAAAGCTTGCCTCGTAAGAAATTTTAAAAGCTATAATAATACTATGATAATCATATTCGATTCAACCAAAGAAAAACCCACGTCGTAAGAAATCTTTGAAGTTATAAAATAGATTGTTATAAAAGAAATCCAAATCTTTAAGGTTTCTTAGATTCCTCCGATTTTTTATTTTTCAAAACTACCTCTACATTACCAACAATAATGTTAAGATAAAATATGTTTTAATAATTATATTTAAGCATCGCTAATTACGACATTTTATGTACAAGATTTAAAATAAATAGCAAGTTAATAAAATAACACAAATATAAAAAATTACATATAGACAAAATAGCATAATAAAAATACGGGATTTTTTTTTGGATAGATAAGTGGGGGAGAAAAGGAGGCCGAGGTTCGAATCTCCGACCTCATGAGAAACCCCAAGTACCCATGTCACTTGGACGGTTTCTTCTCAAAATACTGGATTAATAGTTCAAAGTTTGTTTCTTCTATGAACCAAAATATAAAAAATCAGAAAAAAAAAGAACTTTAAAAAAATGATGGGATTTAATAATTCAAAGTTTGTTAGATGTGGGCCCCTTGTATCCTTTGCTTCAGGAAAACTCAAAAAAGATTGCTGAACAGAAAGGAAAAGGATGAGTACTGTGGACAGCGGGCGTGTTTGGATAAGTTCTTAATAATAATTTTTTACTTTTTGTTATTAAGTTTTGTAATTAGTTTTTATTTTCAAATATTCATAATTTTTACTCTAAATTATAATAATTATTTTTTTCAAATATTCATAACTATACTGTTATAAATTACAATTTATAAGTTATTAATCTTAGCAATGTCAAATATCATCTTTATTTTTTGGGTTTTGAAACGATAATAATTCAAATAATTTATATAATAAGTATTGAAAATAATATTTTTGTGCAAAAATTTATTTTAATTTAATTGGATAACAAAATTAATATATATCTATACTATATATTATTGCAAAACGTTCTTCTCTCTTTGGGCTCCAAAGTCCCAATACTTTTTTCTCAAATTTTTGATTTTTTTAAAATACAAAAATTAAACAGGATCATATGATTGGTTCAAAATCTATATTAAAAATAACTAATCAATTATATTAATTACACCAATCTAAAATTAGAAATGTATTTTGATACAAAAGATTTATTACTAAACTAATTTAGAAAAAATTTCTATGACTAGCTATCTATATTAAATATTGATTATACTAACCTATAATTAGAAATGTATATTAATTCAAAAGATCTTTCATTGAATTAATTTAGAATTTTGGAGAACTTTCCATTAATTCAATTTGGAAGAAATTTATATTTATATATCTATATTTGTTTCACAATCACCATACATTTCCTACCGTGATCACTCACTAATTCATTTTGGAAAAATATCTATCAATTTGGAAGAAATTTATATCTAAATATCTACAACCGTCACACCCATTTTCCTACTGTGATTAATATTCTGTCTTACCGTCTCACTTCCTCACGACGAAGAAATCATCATGTGAAATCCGACGAAGAAATCACCATTTGGATCCGAGATAATCTAAGATCCGACGTAAAAATCCCTCATTCTCTTTTTCATTTCATGCGAATTAATTTTTGATCCATTAAGATACATGTGGAGTCACCTATGTATATAGAGATATATAGTATAGATATACACACTGGCAGTGTTCTTCCGTTAGAATCAACAGGAAACGACGTCCTTAATGTCTGCTCATTTTCTAGCTTCGCCACTGACAATACTGCTGACAACAGTACGACAGCAACGATCTTCGAAAATTACATCTCCATTTTTCCTTAGGAGTTGTTGGTGGGATTGAGATTGGAGTAGTGGCCGATTCCCGACGACGCCAAGCGAAGTTGTCTATTTTGATTGATTGGATTCTTTACTTTTTTTTCCCCTCTTCTTTCTCTTTCTCTCTCTTTCTTTCTAAAAAACTCCTATTGACTCTCACTAGAACATTAGAAAAATGAGTTTTTTTTTTTTTACAAAATGTGTGTGGTTGTTTAATGGAGCATTTTTAACTAAATAATGTATTTTTAACTTAAACAATGTATAGTTGTTTAGTTTTGGATTTGTGTTACATTGATAGACATGCATAAATAAATATATTAGACAATGATATTTTATTTTATTTTTGTTTAGCTTTGAGCTTTAAAAAAACTCAAAATTTGATCATTTTTTTTTCAATTTTTGATAGAAAAATAAAAAATAAAAAAAATACAAGTTGAATAAAAGATACAACTTATTTTTTTGCACTCTAAGCTCTTAATTTATTTTTTAATTTTTTTAATTTATAATCGATGGTTGTTCCAAAATTTAATTTTTCTTAATTAATGTTAATTATTTACTATATTAAAAGTGATAGCTATTAATTAAATATGAACCCATTTTCAAATAAATGTTTACAAAAAAATCCCCATTTAGTTAAGTAAATTGTCTTTCAATTTTAAATTGATTTCAAACAATGTGGTTAGATAATTAAGTATAGAGAATATATCTCTATCAATTTAAACCTGGTTCAAAAACTATATTTCTAAAAAAAGTAAGCTTCTCACAAAATCAAAATCTATTTTTTAATTAATATTAATTATTTACTATATTATTAGAGATAGCTATTAATTAAATTTGAACTGATTTTCAAAAAAATATGTTTCCAAAAAAAATCTCATTTGACTAAGGTAAATAAATTGTCTTTCAATTTTAAACCAATTTATATTTCTACCAAATTAAACATGTTTGATAAACTATGTTTATAAAAATAAGTTTCTGGAATGTTTACTTTATTTGAAAAAATTGATCATCGTGGGTGGTCGAATATCTATTTTTAATTAAATTTAATTATTAATTTAAATATGAAACCAATTTTCTAAAAAATTATCATTTGAGCAAAATAATATAATTTTCTCTAATTTTAAATCAAAATTTATAATCATTGTTAACTAATTAAATAGATATACTTAAAATTTTGAACATGTTTCTTAAAATAACATTTTCAGAGAATATGTTTACAAATTTTTAGTTTTTCTTATAATAAATTTGCTATCTCTTGTGTGACTCTATATGTTTTTAATTAAATTTAATTTTTTTTAAATTAATTGTGGCAATTTAATCAAAAAATCTAATGGCCATTAATTAATTTGGATTTTTAAAATTATTTTAAAAACCTATCAATAGATTTATTCCATAATTTATAAAATTTTTGTTTGTTTATGAATTCGTTTATAATTAAATATATAGTAAGTGTGTTTAAATTAATTATTTTTAGTTTTGACTGATTCATAATAGTAATTTTTTAAAATAGTCAAAAATAAATTACTATATATTTATTTTATAAAATAAAAATTATTATTTATATATAATTAAGAGGAAAGTTTACCCTTAACTATATGCACACCTATTATTTTTAATTTTTTTAAAAATATAAATACACAATACGTATAGTCAAGAAAACTTAATTAATACAAATTAAAATATAATCAAATTTAATTAACTATACACATAATGAAATTAGATTTAACACTAATTATAACAATACGAATTTAATAAAATATAACTAGATATAAAAAAATTTATGTTCAAATTATCGTTCTAACAAAGTATAAAAAGACAAATATATATAAATATAAAAAAACAATTTAAAATATAATTATAATATAACAAACCGTGCATAGCACGGGTTCACTGCTAGTATATATATATATATATATATATAAGTATAACTTTTTAATTCAATTAATCCATTGATATATATGGATAATATGAAAAGTATGGTACTGTATAAAACAATTTAAAAAATAAAAACATGTAAAAATTGGCAATGTTACCTTGAATGCTAAAATTTTTGACCAATATCACTCAAAAGGATTATGAATTTAATAAATTACTTGATTAAACAATAAAAAAGTCTTCTAAAGACCAAAATAAGTAAAACAAAATTACAAATAAACAATTATCTCAAACGAAGTCTATATGTATGTCATTGTGAAAATAAACATACTTGATCAATGTGAGAACCAAAGGTATGAAATTCTCCGTTCAAATATAATATTTAATTACTTTCTAGATAATCTTTTTAAATGTTTAGGAAGCAAAGTAGTGGTCCAACAAAGATACAAGGATGGAGGAGACAATTGAGAGGATCAATAGCAAACTAGTGCTTACCACGGAAGAAGAGGAAGAAGCTATTCTGGATGATAAAATCACACGGGTCAACGAGATCAATGGAAAGCTGTGCCTGGTGGGGAAATTATTGACAAAGAAAGCAGTAAATTTTGAAGCGTTGAGAACAACGTTGCACTCAGTGTGGAGGACCACAAAAGGTTTCAACTGTAAAACAATCAAGGAGAATACCTTTTTGTTCCAATTCAAGCACATAGTGGACAAGCAAAGGGTGATGGCAAATGGTCCATGGAACTTTGATAACCAACTCTTGGCCCTTGTGGAGTTTGACGACAATCTAAGAGCAATAGATTACGAATTTGTCCATGTGGCTTTTTGGATCAGAATATACAACCTGCCGTTGGCATGCATGAACAAGGAGGTTGGTTACTTCATAGGAAATAAAGTTGGAATGACGGAAGATGTTGACTATGGAGAGGAGGGTTTGGCATGGGGCCCCAACATGAGCATCAAGACAAAAATTGATATCTCAAAACCCCTTAGGAGAGGCATGAGATTATCTGTGGGCAATTCGGAGCCCCTATGGGTAAACTTCAAATATGAGAGACTTCCCCTGTTTTGCTATCACTGTGGGATTATTGGTCACAACGAGAATGAATGCGAGAAGAATCTCTATGGAGATGGAAGAGCATCGCATGAAAACCATCAGTATGGGCCATGGCTGAGAGTGAGGAACGTGGCCAGTAGTAACAGAGCAAGGAATTCTCCGAAGAGATCAGGATCATCCTCCACCGAAGAAGACTCAAACCAGAGGAGGAGGCATCTTTGGACGGCAACCGACGGCAGCCTCCGGAGAAACACTGCGACGCAAAACTCGCCGGAGATTGGCCAATGGAGGAATTTGGAATCCGAGGACCACGCAATACAAAATATGGAAAGGAGAGGAAAGAGCGAAGAGGGGATTATGGAAGGAAATCATGGATGGAAGGGGAAGCCCGGAATCACGGAGATTGATCTAAGAAAGGAGAAGAATCAGGGTCTGATTGCGGAAGGACTGAATCACAACGAGGATAGACGCGAGGTGATTGCGGAAACCCAGAATCGAAAAGGGGATCTTAACTTTGAAGAGGTTGAAGAACTGAGTGGGTGCAATCAGGCCCAAAATAAAATGGGCCTCCAAAGACTAGATATTGAAAATCAAAAAGTAAATGAAGGGATGGGCCTCATGGAGCAAAACGGGGGAAGCCCAACTGCAACAAATGTTAACCTTGTAGAATCGCCTGACCCTACCCGTAAACCCACCCCGTCTATTATTGCTTTACCCACGACCAAGGTCGAGAACCCTAATCAATCAGCCCAATTTGGAGAAAAGCGAAATCAAATTAGGGTTCAAGGGTGGAAGAGAAAGGCGAGGAAGAACAAAGAGGCGACGGGATCATCCCAAATTTGTTCCGGAGAGAAAAAACGGAGAGGAGATGATGATAATACCCAGGAAGACGATGAGGACAGGCAAAACAATCCAAAGAAAATCAAACAGAGCAATGTATATCCAGGTATGTTCGCTTATTCTGAAACGGCGGGAGCTGTTCTACAGCCCCGCCGAACACAATGAAGGCTTTATGTTGGAATTGTCGTGGGCTTGGGAACCCACGCACAATTCGGAGCCTTCAACAACAATTGAAGATTCAAGATCCCAACCTAGTCTTCATTATGGAGACGAAACTACCAACTGCTAGGTACGATATGATTAGGGTTCGACTCGGGATGGAAGGTGCCTTTTGGGTTCCACGGCAAGGGCTGTCTGGGGGCCTGTGTTTAATGTGGAGAGATTGTGAAGTTGGCATAAAAAGCTATTCTGCTGGGCACATTGACAGTATGGTCCATCACCAGGGACTAAGAAATTCGTGGAGATTTACTGGGTTCTATGGCAATCCAATTGTATCAAAGAGGAAGGATTCGTGGACTCTCCTCAGTAGACTTGCGGCAACCTTTGACAAACCGTGGATCTGTGCAGGGGACTTTAATGAAACTTTACATAAGGAGGAACATTATGGGAGGGTGGTGAAAACAAACTGGCAAATGGATGCCTTTAGGAGAGCTCTGGTGGACAGCAACTTAACGAAGGTAGGCCCCTTTGGTAATGTCTTTACTTGGAGCAATAAAAGAAAAGGTGCAGATCTGGTAAGAGAAAAACTCGACAGAGCCCTGGCTAACTTTGAATGGAGACAAATCTTCCCGAAAGCAACTGTGAAGCTGCTGCCCAGACTCCCCTCAGACCATCTTCCAATTCTCATAAACCTAATGGGAGACGACAACAAAAATGATAGAAGAGCAATGGGGAGAATGTACCAATTTGAGCAAATGTGGCTAAAAAATGGGGAGTGTGAGAAGATAGTTCGGGACACCTGGGAAGGGGAAACCACAACCCCTGGCATGGAGGGGATACAAGGAAAGTTTGCAAAACTGGGGAAAGTCTTATCTGAGTGGAATTGGAGAACTTTTGGGCATATTCAGTGCAAAATCAGAGGTTTTAAGGAGGAGTTAGCAGCATTGGAAATGTGTAGGCCAACTGGACATAGCGAAGAAAAAGAGGAGCGGCTAAACAAAGAACTGGAGGACCTTATGGACAAGGAAGAACTACTATGGAATCAAAGGAGTGGTGCAGACTGGATGATAGTGGGGGATAGAAATACCAAATTTTTCCACGCCCAAGCCTCACACAGAAAAAGATCAAATTCCATAATGGGCATTGAGGATGAAGCAGGCAATTGGCACACCCAGCAGGAAAAAATTGGAGGAGAGTTTGTAAGCTACTTCAAACATTTGTTCCAGTCGAATAAGCCTCAAATTGATCAATCTTGGGAGATGATTATACAAAGGAAGATTACCATAGAAATAAATGAACACCTGGGAAGGAAATTTGATAAGAAAGAAATCTTAGCAGCTTTGAAAGATATGCATCCCACAAAATTACCGGGCCTAGATGGTAAATCGGCCCTCTTTTACAAAAAATTTTGGCACATTATTGGGAGAGATGTTACTAAAGGTGCCCTTGAGATTCTCAACGATGGTAAACCAATAAAATGCGCAAATGAGACCCTGATTGCCCCAATCCCAAAAATTAAAGAGCCCCGGAAACCCTCTGATTTTAGACCCATATCTTTGTGCAATGTCCTCTATAAGATTATCTCCAAGTCCATTGCCAACAGACTAAAGGGAGTGCTGCCAGTTATAATATCGGAATACTAAAGCGCGTTCATAAAAGGTAGGCTAATTTCTGACAACATTCTCCTGGCTTTTGAGATGCTTCACTTTCTCAAAAACAAGAGGGTTGGAAAGAATAGTTTTATGGCGCTGAAGCTCGACATGAGTAAAGCATATGACAGGGTCGAATGGTCATTCCTTGAAAATACAATAAGGTATATGGGTTTTGCAGAGGAGTGGATACAGTTGGTTATGAGGTGTATTAGTACTGTTAGCTATAAAGTGCTAATCAATGGTAGGCCGTCGGAGCATTTCAAACCGAGTAGAGGTCTGCGACAAGGTGACCCCATTTCCCCTTATCTCTTCCTCATTTGGGCGGAAGGACTATCGGCACTTATCAGACATGCGGAGAGGGAAAGGAGGATACATGGAATTGGCCTCACAAGACTAAGCCCAACAGTGTCTCACCTACTTTTCGCAGATGATAACGTTATTTTTTGCAGGGCAACGCAAAATGAAGCAGCAGAAATCAGGAATATCCTGAAAAAAAATGAAGATGATTCGGGGCAGGTGGTAAATCTGAACAAGTTAGCAATCGCTTTCAGCAAGAATGCAAGTGTAGAACGCAGGGCAATAATTAAGGATGTGTTGGGTATGGAGGTAATTGAGGAGCATGGAAAATATTTGGGCTTGCCAACAATAATTGGGAGATCCAAGAGGGAGGCGTTCGCAAATATACGAGAAAGAATCTGGAAGCTAGTACAAGGATGGAAAGAGAAGCTGCTGTCTCAAGCAGGGAGAGAGATGCTAATCAAGTCCATAGCCCAAGCAATCCCAACCTATGCCATGGCTGTTTTTAAGATCCCCGACACCCTTTGCGACGAAATCTCCTCTCTAATCGCTCGCTACTGGTGGGGAGGCTCCGAAAAATCTCATAAAATCCTTTGGCAAAGCTGGACAAAATTGTGCTATAGCAAATTCTCAGGAGGGATGGGCTTCCGGAACCTAAAAACCTTCAACCTAGCTATGCTAGCAAAGCAAGGACGGAGAATTATTAATCACCCCACCTCTCTAGTGAGTCGTGTCCTAAAAGCGAAGTATTTTCCGAGGAACTCTTTCTTAGAAGAAAACCTGGGTTATTGCCCAATCCTATACATGGAGGAGCATCCTTGAAGGTCGAGAAGTGCTGAAAAAGGGGCTAAGATGGAGAGTTGGGAATGGGGAGAATATTAACATCTGGGGAGACAAATGGATTCCAAGGCCTAAGACGTTTCTAGCAACCAGTCCGATGGAGCAGGAAGGGGAACAAATTAAAGTTGCAAACCTGATTGATAAGCAGGAGGGGAGATGGAATCTAGACCTCATCCAACACCTCCTTCCTTTGGATGCAGAATATGTTAAAACAATTCCCCTTGGGTCTCAATTGGTGGAGGACAGCTTGGTGTGACACTACACAAGATCGGGGAACTACTTAGTTAAATCCGGCTACCACATTGTAAACTCAGACCACCCCAGCCCAGGTAGCTCTGATTGCTCGAATATGGAAAATTTTTGGAAGAAGCTGTGGGCAGCCAATGTACCCAGTAAAGTCAAGTGCTTTGCTTGGAAGGCTTTCCAAGATAGCATTCCGGTTATGGATAATTTACATAGGAGAAAAACCAGCACTCACCCATGGTGCTTAACGTGCAGGAGGGAGAGGGAGACGACTTACCATTGTTTGAGAAATTGTGAAATCCCTAAAAGAGTCTGGCAGCTACATCCTGTTTTGAACAGTAAGGGCAAGAAGGAGGCAAATGGTGACGTCCTACAGTGGGCTATGGAAGTTTTGGAAGAACTGAAACAAAAGGAATGGGAAATTTTTTTGATGATTATTTGAGGCTTGTGGCAAAACAGAAATTCTTTTATTCACGAAAATAAGAAAAAGACGGCGGAAGGCATAATCGACTTTGCAGTGAGTTACCTTATGAAATTCCAACAAGGAAATTCAAGGGCCAGTACCGAAGCTGTGGATGATCCCATGAGGTATGTGTGGAAACCACCGGAAGTAGGATGGTACAAAGCTAATTTTGATGGGGCATACTGAAAGAATGGAAGGGCTGGGATAGGAGTGGTGATTCGAGATGATTGTGGGCACGTCGTTGCTTCATACGTGGAGAGCAAGGAATGGATGGTTAACGCGGAGGTAATGGAGGCTATAGGAGCATACCGCACGGTGGAAATTGCTATCTCGCTGGGGCTAAAAAAGCTACAATTAGAAGGTGATGCACTAACTGTCATACATTAGGGGGCTTACAGAATCTACCAAGAAACTGGGGAGAATCTTTGAAGCCTTCTCTTGCTCACATACTAAACGCCTGGGTAACGCGGTAGCCCATGCCCTAACAAGGTTAGCAATAGAAAGGGAAGGAAATCAAATGTGGTTGTATGAAGTTGATCCGGCTATTAAATCCCTTGTAACTGCTGAATGCAGAACCGTTCGTTTATGAGTATTCAAGTATTTGAAATCAAAAAAAAAAAAAAACAA